>CACSLK010027773.1:13115441-13133207 GCA_902706635.1 Striga hermonthica
AAATTCGGATCAATTTTTAATGTTACAACAGAAAATCAATTTGAAATCTAGATTTTGTATGTTTCACGTCATTGTAAAATTAAGCTAGAAAATCGGTTCATTTCTTTTAATCTGAAATCAATTGTGCAAATTACGTGTATCAATGAGTGTTTTGAAAATTTCAACCTATTTATATTTAAGAGTTTTGTTTGAAAATAACACTACCATATCATTTTAATTACTGGTAGTGAATATGTATATATATATATATATATTGAAATTGTTTGATTCAGTTTAGCAAATTTAATTTCCCTTTTAAGAATATATTTATAATCCGGCATTTTCTTTTGGGAGCACGCCATTAAAATCGAAAATGGTACTCCCTCCTATTTTCAAAACGACATTTATTTAAAATAGGAGGTAGTAGTTGTTTATATATTGAATAATTAACAATCCATATTCAGGCAAACACGCAATTGAAATCTCTTCAATTGGCAAAATTGTGGAATTAATTATGTCCATTCACTCGCTATATATATATATATATATATATATATTATCTTCATAAAATCAATCTATATTTATCCTCATTTTTTTTTTTGGTTAAAATCCCACAAAAATCTTTCCAAATCCTAATATTTAAAGAAAAGATCTTTTTTGGTATATCGGATTATCTATTAACCAAATCTCTCCAGAATTATTGGTTGAACCGATCAAAATCCAAACCACTTCTCTCGATTAATTTGGACTCACATCTCCACGCTCGATGAACGGCGACATCAAAAATTAGTCGGGGCGATGATCGGGAAGTTCGACACCGATGGAGTAGATCAGGTGGACGCCAAGGAGTTCGAGGCCATGCACGCGGCGTTGATGGCTGACAACGGAGCTCAAATTCAGGGCGACAATTGGAGCACCATGGCTACACCCATAAGCTATCATCTTCTTCATCCGATTCATTATTGCTTTGGAGGGTTTGGAGATTTCATCCATATTATTTGAATTTTCTCTTGGCCAATATTTTCTTTTTTGCCTTTCTTTTGTATGTTTATCGATTTTTTTGGTCTGTTATTTCTATGATCCAGGTTGGTTCCAAGTTCTTATCTCAAAGTTAATCTAGAAGTTATATGACAGAGCTCTAAATATTGGTCTTCAAGGTTATGCACAGTTGTGTTTCATTTTCCTTCTTAACATTGTTTATCTATTTGTTTGATTTTACAAACAATTTAACTTCACTTGATTCATGCAACCATGAAACATGCTATTTTATCCTTGCTAACTGGAAAGGCATTAAAAAGGTTGGTTTTTTTTAATAATCGATTATGTTGACCAAAGAGAGAATAATAGCTAGATTTCTATTACCTTTTTTTTTTTTTGTGTAAGAAAATGGAGGCTACACAGAGCCTAAGCTAGAACCGATCGAGGATAGGACACGCCAACCCTATCATGGTGTAACCAAACGTTCGCCCCCAGCAGAGGGCTCGCCAACCTTTGAAGATAACCCGGACCCTTGGCCGCCAAAGAAGCCAAGTAATCCACCACAAAGTTGGCCTCTCCACAACCATGATTTCTATTATCTTTTACCATGCTTCTTTTTTTCTTCGGCATTATGAATGTTATTCAATTTTGGTATCTTTTATGTTTTCAATCACTGAAAGGCTTATAAATTTTATTCACATTTTTAGCAGGAGAAAATCAAGAAGTGAAGAAAGTTTGAGTCTTTACCGAATGCAATCGCGAAGAATTATGAAATTTAGTTTCAGATTTTTTATTTTTATTTCAAGTTTGTTTGCTTGTGTGATCCTTTTCTTATAGCCAGATTTGAGGAAGGTTTTTAGAACTTTCGTCCCATATTTTTCTGTTGCCGTTTCAATTTTATTATCTGCAAAATTGCATTGGATCTATGGCTGGAATTTTTTTTTGGGTGGTTCAAAATTGTGTCTTTCTATTGAAGAACTTAATTACGAGAATGACAAAAACTGAGAAAAACTTAAGAATTAGATACATCTTCAGATAAAATTTTAGCATGTAGACCTTTTTTCCGTATATTTGATGTAGAACTTGAAGCTAATTTTTTATTTTTGTGTTCAACAGGGTCAAGTCAAATCAAAGGAAATTGATCTTCAAAACTCAGCAATTACATTTCTACACAACTAAAGAGGATCTTCATTACAAAATAGAAGAGTTGGAGGAAAGTTTACATCAGTATCAAAGCACTGGTCATGAAGTCGAAAAGGTTCATAATTGATATATGTAAGTTTAAACTCAGCTTGGGAATATATGTAAGTTTTCTTTTTATTTTATGTAGTTAGTAATTTCCTTCAATTCCCTATTTTTCCATAATTGATATGGATGCATGTTTATTGTTTCTGTAGTAATGACATCGAATTTGTGTATGGAACTATCCATGAACTGACATATTCACACATATTCAAGTATATTTTGTTTAGTTCATTTATCAAATATTTGTTTAGTTCATTTGTCAAATATAATCATCATTAAATTTTTCAGAATTATATATCTATATATTAAATATTAATGTATAAAAATGTTATATTATCCTTAAAGATTGTTTGGATCCAATATCCATGTAATAATATTACGTCCATATATCATGGCCATATTTATTTCATCGACTATTTTCCTAATTACAAATTCAATTGGATCTTGACACTCGAATTCATTTGATCTTAAATGGTAAATTTGATAAAGATGTTAGATTACTTTTCAGCCCTATTAAAATAATTTTTTGATCTACGTTTTTGAATTTTGAAAAAACATAATTTTGGCAGTAGAAATAAGGACATAAACAACATACATCCCAATAAATGTTATCTTTTTTATTTGTTTCTTTCGTTCACAGATCATATTTATTTTAAAAGACGCAGGTGAGAAGATGTTGCTTCCTAGAATGGCTATTACTCCTTCCGATGTCTGAATTCTTTTCAAGTTCCAAAGGCGTCAGTTTTCTATTATGGTATCGTACGCCATGACTATCAACAAGAGCCAGAGACAATGGTTATCGCATGTTGGTTTATTTCTTAAGAAGTCTGTGTGCAGCCATGAACAGTTATACGTTGTTGTATCCCGTGCCACCAACCGAATTGGTTTGAAATTTTAAGTTTGTGGTGACGATGAATCGACGCCAAGTCAAACAAAAATCGTTGTGTACAAAGAAATTTTCAATAATTTATGAATGTTGTAGTTTGCGCCCAACGTGTTTACTTTTGTTACAAATATAACAAGTTCACTAAATTTAATATTTATTATTTAAAAATGTTTAGAAATATACCATCCCGTGCATCGCACGGGTAATTACTAGTTATCTTATTAGAAGATGCAGGTCAATTTTTTTTTTTTTTTCAAGATATGTAGAGAGAGTATATAGATGAGGAAGAAGATATTTTTTCAATGCTTTACAATTAAAAATAAATCAATAATAATAGTATTAGTATTTATACGGGGTCGACAGAAAAGAGAAATATATATTGGAGAATGCAATGGGAAAAGAAATAGATTGCGGATTTTAGAGGAACTAGTACGGCACCCGCGCGTTGCGCGACATCATGTTAAATATATTGATGAATTATAATTTAAACAAATGACAATTTATTTAAAATAATGCCACTTATTAAGCATTTGAATAATTATACATATAACATTAGTTGTAGGCAAATTGAGTTTATTATGATCACTATTGTCAATGAAAATATTAATCTTTCATTTATAACTCTAGAAACAACAATATGCTACTATTATGACTAAGTGCATATTTTTTCAGCAACAATATCACATATAACAACAATAGTTGACTTTTGATCAACTCACATTGCCTAAGACAACATAATAAAAAATATCATCGTTGTAATTTAAATAGTAGTCTTGAATTGGAAAACGTCAAGGATAATTGTAGAACAAAAAAAAATTATGTTGCAAGAATTTTATCTTTTATACTTTAAAATTGTGTTTTTAGTTTTTTTGTGGAATTAAGAGAAAAATTCTTCAATATCATTATTAGTCATTAAGTCAATAATATATCTAGCTATTTGGACTGAAAATTATTTATAAACGGAAGCTAATTAAACTTCTTGAAATATGCATTGAGATTTTCGCTGTAAAAATATTGAATTATTTAAATAAAATTTCATTGATAAAGGAAAGACAATTATAGCAGACAATTTTTACTCCAACATACATGCAAATTGATGAATATATAGCTTCTAATAGTTTTTTTTTATAATTTATTACTTTTGAACACAAATTCACATCAATTTTAATTGCACAATAAATGTTTAATTGAATATAATGTTTATAAATTATAAATTTTGAATACATTTATAATTATATATTTATTTACAAAAATTAATTATGTTTATGGTTGAGTTACATAAAAGTTAAAAAAAAGTATAGTAAATGAAGCTTTGGGAATATAAGAGTAACTATTTAATAAGTAAATAAATATATATACATAATTAAGTGTTTTTTTTTTTTGTTTTTGTAAAAACTTATTAAGTTGATGGTTGTATTACATAGAAGTTATCAAAATTTATTTCAGTGTAATAAATGTAGTTTTGGAGGGGAAAAAGAAAATTTTTTCAGCTGCTTAGCTTTAATATATATATAGATTAACTGGGAAGGGTAATCAATATGACATTTTGACTTAATAATAAAGGCATACTTTAATGTAAAAAATGTTTTAAAAAGGCCAAAGAACATCTTTATTTCATAACTAAGAGCGAAGCAAACTTAAAATATAAATAAAAAGGCTAAGAAAAAGTAAATATTACAATGAAAATAAATGGAAATATATAGGGCCCAGTACAAAATAATCAAGATATAGTGGGCCCAATGAGTTGTGGGCCTCCCAAAATCCATAAAAATTTCAAGGCTGAGAAAGGGGGTGGGTTGCCACAAACCTCCGCCTCACAATTTATGAGAGTATTCTCTTGACTTTTAAAAAATCATCCATCTAACTAATTTTAAAGTATATTATTAATTATTTTCCGATTTATATTGTCATTAACTCTTCTCACGAAGAGGCAAATAAATGGAAAATGCTACGGCCATTATGGAATCATTCTTTTGAAATTTGTAATCGGTAAATCATCATGTAATCGTCGAGGATCGTTGATCTAACAGTTTCAAACTCCGACAGAATAATTTCGTAACGAGACCGCCGCATCTCACTAAATAATATTTAATGGTAATAATGTTAAACATATTTTTTAATATTTAATATCATGTTAAACAACTCATGGTTTTTATGGTTTTTGTATCAATAAAATTTGATTTAACATTATGGTTTAATTTGACTTTATATTTAATTTAATTTTTGTATGGTTTTTGCACCAATAAAATGTAATTTAACATTAATTCTTATGTGGAATCATTAGCTAAATTGTCAAAAATTATTGACTTTGATAGCCAATACTATCGGAGATGTTCTAACGTGCGCCTGCTTTCCCCTCCATTTTCTAATTCTTTTCCTCATCTTCAAGCTTCTCTGTAAAATGCGTGCGCATACGCCTCTTTGAGCTGCTGCATATTTTGGCAATATTATCTATAGATCTTAAGAATTTCATCTTCATCTTCACCCGATGGTTTGTGCCGAGTTTACGAATTCGAATGTCCGGTTAACTTCAGATGTCGTCGGCAAATGAAGCATGGCGGCCCTTTCCGCTTCTTTTTACCTCGCTCTTCCTCACCGTCTCTCTCAGGTCTCTCTCTCTCTCTCTCTCTCTCTATCGCTCTGTGTGTGTGTGTGTGTGTGTTTGTGTGTGTAATTGGATTTTCTTTTCCTTTTTGTTTTATCTTTCTGCAACAAATTTATGTTATCTGCTTTTGCCCCCAATTGGTTAATGGTGCGGAATTTGTATGCGAGACTTGATTGTTGAGAACCGCAGATGAATTGAACTCTTTGAATTTATGAGGTGAAAGTAAATATGTTCTGAAGATAATTGAAGATAAAAAAAATTTGTGATGTTCTCTGCAGTTACGATGTTCTGATCATAAACCTTACCACAAGCGATTAGAGCTTCTAAAGCCCCTCAGGAAAAAGTATGAGCCCTCGTATTTTGTCAGATCAGTTCTAGACAGCAGGACACCCTCGAGCATCAACGACAATGGGGCCACCGAGCCTGCAAGGATTCTCCTCGAGAAACTATTCGCCCAGACACAAAAGCTCGAGGAGCAAATAGGGCGGGATCCCAACTCACCCCACGCAGCCGAGCTCGGCTTGAACTTGGTCAAGCTGGAGTCTGATCTTCAGGTGGCCCTCTCAGCATTGAAGAGAAAGGAAGAAAGCCTTCAGGAAGCCGAGAGGAAAGTCTTGTTGGAGATCGATGAGCTTAATATTGCCAGGCGAGATTTAGAGAGACGGGAGGAGGAAATCGCGGCTGCCAGGCGGAAGCAGGGAAAGCTAGAGGAGGAGCTGAGGCTAGCGAATTTAGAGTTAGCTTCTCAATCTGTAGAAATTGGGAATCTTAAAATTAGCTTGAAAGAGAGAGAGAAGGAAATTTTGGATCTGCAATCAGTACTGTCGGGCAAAGAAGGGGAAATCATGAAGATGGAGCATGAATTGACTAGCATGAGCGAAAGAGCTGCGGTTTTTGAATTAGAACTCTTGTCCAAGTCGAGACTCGTGGAGGAAACTAATAAAATTGTTGGGAAGCAAAAAATTGAGCTCGGGAGGCTCCAGAGTGAAATCCGGCAGAAGGAGAGTGAATTAGAAGTTTCAATTGGATTACAGAAGAGCGAATCCGAGAAGTTGAAATCTGCAGAAGCTAAGTTAAAGAAGCAAGCCACGGATTGGCTGGTGACTCAGGAGGAATTGAGAAAGCTGACCAATGAGACTTCTAATCAGGGCCTTGACGCAAATGAGGCTGTGGAAGAGTTTGGAAGAGTGAGAAAGCTTCTTGTGGATGTGAGGTCCGAGTTGATTTCGTCCCGGGAAGCTCTAGCTTTGTCAAGGGAAAAAATGGAAGGTCAAGATAGGCTGTTGGAAAAGCAGCTTTCAGAACTTGAAGAGCAAAGGACGACCGTCATGTCATACCTGTCGAGCTTAAGAGATGCCGAAGTTGAAGTGGAGAGTGAAAGAGTGAAACTAAAGCTTGCTGAAGCTCGAAACAAGGAGCTCAAGCGGGATTTATCATTGGAAAAGGAACTTGTTGAGGAGTTACAGGATGAGTTGGATAAAGAGAGATGCTCTTTAGAACGAGCAGTTCAAGAAAAGTCAGCTCTTCAGGAGGAAATCGAGCGCAAAATGGCTGCATTCGGAGAATTACAGAGGCTTCTTGAGGCTAAAGAGTCGGAGTTAGTCGAGGCAAGGCTTGAAATCCAGAATTTGAAGTCCGAACAGTGCTCCCTTCGGCTCATACTCGAAGAGAAAGAAATGGAACTCTCAGATGCGAAGATAAGATTAGAGGAAGTGAATAAGGAGATCTCGGAACTAAAGGGGGTCTTGCTAGACAAAGAAGACGATCTTATTCGAGCAATGTCCATGCTGAAGGAGAAAGATGAGCATGTCCAGATAGTGCAGACCGAGCTAATGGATGCCAATTTCAAATTTTCGGAAGCCAAGTTGGTGGTGGAGAAGATAGTGAATCTCACCAATGAAATTGTTAACGACGAAGCATATACTGTACTAAGCCCACTCGAACAAGAATATGACGGGTTCTCTACTGGTGGTTTCAAATGGCAGATAAAACGGCTCGAAGCCGAACTCGAGTTTACCCGGGAAAGTCTCAGAGCTAAGGAAATGGAAATTGTTACGGCACAGAAGGACCTCGCCATGAAAGATGAGGAGCTGAGAATGGTGCTATCAGAATTGAATTCAAGAGAGAAGGAAATTACAGAGATGAAGGAAGAAATTATGCGGGAAAATGAAGATTTGAGAAAACTGTACGCGTTGGCACAGGAGACGATCGGCGAAAAGAGCGTGGGTGAACTTGCTATTGAGAAACTTCAATTAGAAGCGGCTCGGCTGGAAGTTGAAGCCGCTACAAATGCACTGTGCAAAATCACTGAAATGAGTCGGGAGCTTCTGGGTAAAGCTGGCTCGAGTGTTGAGGATGAGTGTGATGAAGACCTAGCCGAGCAGGGTGGGTCCCGTGGTTGGATGAACACGTCTAGCAACGAGTGTCCTGAGGAAGTTAAGTCGGAAGTTTCACGGCTTTTTGCTTTAACACAGCATCTTGTGAAAGAAGCAGGTATTGCGGGCAACATGAGTACGCAATAGAGATTGTTTTAGTTTCTTGACTTAGAGGTTTAGACATCTGACTTGTTTTTATTTTATACAGTGGATACGAGGTTTGATAGATTTATACCTTATACTTTTATGTGTACCGTTGCACGGGTTGAAATTTGGATGTTTAGATGATTTTATTTGGTTTCTATATTTCTGATCATGTGTTGCATGTAAAGAATCTAAGCAAGGTACTTTTGCTGCTTTCGAAAGTAATCGATCTTGTTTACTCATGTGTTGTTGCAAGCTGCTAATTCTGGTTTTTGCTTCCATCTCGTGCCACTGATAAAACTCATTTACAATATTTATTGTTTTGATGTTTTAACATAATTACAAACATCTTTAAAACTCCCATTAATATTCGTTCCATCTCTTGTTCAAAACTTCAAATAGTGCATCATTTGCAGCAGTCAAGTAACAGATAACTGAACATCCTTAAAGTAAACAAAACCCCAACCGTCTATTTACACAAACAAGTCACCAGTCCACACATATGTTTCAGTCACCTACGAACGCACCTATAAAACGGAAAGTCCCAAATTTCCAACAAATCAACCTCTTGCCAGCAGTAAAATAAGACATTAAATATTTACACAAGCATCTGACGATCTTCAAAGACCTGATTCGAAATCATAAAATGAAACAAGCATCAATCAATCACCTGAAGATCTTGGCCACCTTCGGAGGCCGCCACGCGCCACCACCCTTCCCACCTCCTTCGGCCTCCGCACTCTTATCCTCATTCCCCCCAACTGAACCCTTCCCCTTCTTCGCCCTCGACCTCCCGGGCCCAACTCTCCTCCCAACGAAAAATCCCACCTTCATTGCAGTGAACAGGCCCAGCGCCATCAGCAGTGGCCTCACGGCCCAGTGGAAATCCTCCAAGTGCTCGTACTTCCTCACCACTCCCTGACATGTCTCGAATGACACGAGCTCCACCTCAGCAGGGTCGGCTAAAAAGCTCCCGCGCCCCATCATCAGCCTGCCTGGAAAATTGACGACTAGGCACCCGTTGGGCAGCACCTGACAAATTCTCCCAGCCACCCAGTCACTGCCTCTTTTCCTAGGCCACTCGAATCGGGGGCTGAACACACTTGGCTTGAGCCTCACAAACTGGCCCGCCCAATAAGGCTTCGCCATCTGGAACTCCGAGTAGTCACCTTTCCACAGCGTATCAAGGCCTATGAATGCGGCCGTTACACTCCCGTCTCGATTCACAGCGTGGAGGATCCCGACCGGCGAGTGGCGTTTGTCCTCCCTTTTCAGGCGGATCCAGTCGCCGGCGGCCAGGCCGAACGTGACCCGCTCGAGCGTGGACACGTGGGTCCGGATGGGGTCGTGGACCCCATGCACCCTGACGAGGATGAACCCATCTTGGTCCGTGTCGCGTTCGAGCCCGACTACAGTGCCCTCGGGGACTTCCATGTTTTTCGGGCTGCGGGAATTTGGTGACTTTCGGGACCGGACCACATCGCCAACTTGGAGGTGATCTTTTGCTAGGAACCACTCTGTGTAGCCGATGCCGCCTGGTTTTTCACGGATCATTCGGCTCCCGAGACCTGTCCAGCCGCCTTCCTGACTAGCCACGTTCTGCGAACTGTGATAAAGTGAAAAGTAAAGTAATTGAATAAATCAAATTAAAAATAATAATAATAGTGATAAGGATATCAGATGTAGAAGTACAGACATATCTAGGAAAATAATTTTAATTTATCTTTTCTCATTTACCCATAGCTAATTTACCTTTTCCAAGTCATTAGTGGATACATTTTCTGAATTATGATTGAAGGATAATGAAAACAACGATACCTCTTAAAAGCAAGCAAAATATCTGCCATGACAGGGCGACTCCTGAAATCATACTCAAAACAGCCATTAATGACATTCTCAACAGCAGGAGGAAGTCCAGTGGGAATTTGAGGCCTTTGTTGTTTTGTAACAACCAATTTATATATTTCCTCAATTGATTTACCAGTCCAAGGTTGTTTTCCGGTTAACATTTCTAGAATGCTGCAACCAAATCCCCATGAATCGGTCTCGACTGATATGGGCCCTCTTACATCTGGCTGCCACTGCTCGGGAGCCATATAGTTGGGAGTACCAAGCCGTCGAGCTATGTCTGGGCTGGGCAATGAAATACCTAGCAGCACATAAGGGATACCAATATCGCCAACTATAACCCGGTCATTGCTATTCAAAAGGAAATTAAAAGGTTTAAGGTTGAGAATAAGGATTTCTTTTGCATGCAGGTCCATTATTCCCTGAGCCAAATCAGCCCCATACCTGTACATTATCAAAAAGAAAAACACACACACACACACACAACATACACACACAAACACAGTTGCAGTGAGTGAAGTCTATCATGCTTTACGTCTCAAAGAGTCTAAATCAACAAGAATACATTTTTCTGATACATAATAGAATAAAAAAAAAAGATCACCTTAGAACATCACTTAGTGTCAGCTTTCCCTCTTTAAGACGAGCCATTTTATCTCCAACTGAGCCCTCATAAAATTTCATAATGATGCATATCTAAAAGAACAGAACAAGAAACTTTAGTCTATATAAATATCAGTATCAAGAATCTTCTCTCACTATTAACTAGTAACTACCCCATTTATGATGGTTAACTGTGAAGCCAGCACTGTTTCCAAAAAAACTCAAGCAGTAAACTCACTTTCTTATTTATAACAGAAAGCCCATGGAGCAAACAAACTGTTTCCAACCCCTGGCACTTGGAAATTATACTGTCCAACCTATTCAAAACATCCCTAACGTTGTCTTCCTTTACCGAATGCAACATTTTAACGGCAACTTCATGGTACTCCTCATAATCTGACGACACTCGGTGATGAGTCGCCAGCCAAACATCACCAAAAGCCCCTCTTCCAATTCGGTGCCTGAGCTTGATTGTAGTTGGGTCGATCCACAGGGTATTCTGGTTAGGTGATGCAATAACAGTGCTACTGTCACCAGAGTCTCCTTCGACAAGCTCAAACTCAAAAGACGATGCAGGCCGATTCGCAACAGCTCGTCCAGCCATATTCCTAAAAACATTTCACAATGAAATATGCACATAGATATCATTAGACAAATCAACAGATAAAATCACACCATTCCTCTGCATCAACAGCAAGAAATAAGAAACTACATGCCTAAGCCCTTAAGGGTTTGGGGTTGCTAGTGTTGTAATTCTAAGAAACCGAGAAATTCCCCCAACTAAAATGGTCTGAAATTCCCATAATTCTCTTAATCCCGAGCTTCAATCCTAGCTATGCTGATATCGATTTTCCAAAAAAAAAAAAAGTTTATTTTTTTTCAAGAAAAATACGAAATATGATTTAACAAACACCCAAATTCGCCATGGGAGAAATTACGAAAACTCGACGAGCAAACCCCACATAAAACTACTTCAAAGAGAAACATACAACAAATCCATACATATTCCTTCTTCCACAAGCAGCAAAAATTAATGGCAGCGAAGGGAAACTCACTGATAATTTGGGAGAAGAAAAAGATTGAGCTGAAATCTAAAGAAAAAGGATAAAAATTGACACAGATAAAGTGATTTCGACGAATTAAAGTTAATCTAAAGTATTAAGCGAACGTCTCATGAATTGAAGATCATCATTCAACGAATACTCGACAGAGAAAAGAAAAGTTACAGAGAGAGAGAGAGAGAGAGAGAGGGAGAGAGAGTTGAGACGTAGTGAATAGAATAACAGAAATTAGGGAGAGAGAGAGAGAGAGAGATGAATAGTCATCTCTGTTAAAATTCGACGTGGCTTATTTACGCTTTTTTTTTTTTTCCTTTTCCTTTTAATCTTAATTTTACTTTTTTTTTTTTCTGAATTTACTTTTTACTTTAACCTACCAATAATGTCGGTTTGAAAATTTATTTTGGAATAAATTTTTGTGCATATTTTACTTTACCTATTTAAATTTTTGGAATATTCGAACTTATCCACACAATTTAATTTTTATTGTCGAATTAATATAATAAATTTTGTGGCGAAAAAATTTGATGATTACTCCCAATTTTCTAGTATTCGAAGTGTTGGGTAATAAAAGAGGACTCCATAAGTCGAGTTATCCGATAGTTCTTCACAACAAAATTGTATTGGCATATAGAAATGCTATGGAGTCATTGAATGGTTCTCTTATAGAGTCATTCATAACTTTATATATTGACATGTGTCCAATTTGTATTTGTTGCAGGACACATGCCAATACACTATTTGTAGATAACTATGAATGACTCTATAAGTCGAGCCATCCGACGACTCCATAACAAAACTATATTGTCATATAGAAATGCTATAGATCAATCGGATAGTTCCCTATAAAGTCATGCATAACTTTATGTATTGACACGTGTTCAATTTGTATGTGTTGCAGAACAAATGTCAATACACTATTTATAGATAATTCTGTATGACTCAATAGCAAAACCGTAATCATAATTCTAAAAATTTGTTGATTATCATAGTCATCTTTTGTGAGTGTTAAAAATAAGCACACGATCTATGTAAGTATTTGTGAGTGTTATTATAGGGATATAGATACATTTTATTTTGTGGATTTCATTGAAGTAAAAAAAGAGACTTCTTCTTTTTGAAAAGTAATTTCATGTAGTAATAATTATGCTTTGTATTTCTCAATATTTACTCTCTTTGCATAATTTAACTTTGATGGTTGTAGCTTTAATATTGCGTGCAAGAAAGTCTAAGAGATATTTAAGTTTTGGATATCTTCTCTTCTCTTTACATGAGACTATTTTGCAAGTTATCAACTTTTCTTGAATTATTCACACCAATGATGCGTTAGAAAATTAATTATTGAAAAATGATTTCAAGCTGGTTTTGATTTATTTATTTATTTATTTATTTTTTTATTAAAAAGTAATTTATGTTGAATTAAAAGAAGTCTATGATGCGAGCGAATGTTGGTGATATACTTTTTTTTTTTTGTTTAAATTGATTTAAGCAAAAAATAAATAATTAAAGTTATTCATTTAAATAAACTTTAAAAGTAGTTGTGAATGAATCTCTCTCTTTAAAATCGCATAGAAAGGGGGTTTGTAGTAATGGAACTCTAGCTTAACTTCTACTAGGTATTTTGTACATCTTTCTTGAATTGTTGATGATTGAAACTCGGTGTTCTAGAAGTCTTTAGGTGCTCCATCAACACCTGGCGCTTAGAGTGTCTGATTTTTATTTATTTTTACTACTTAAAAGATAAAAATATCTCATCTTATAATAAATACACGAACTCAAGTCAAAATAATAACATTTATATATTATAATGAAAATATGATAGCAATTAGCAACCTACATCAACCAAAAGGGGTCTGATCGGGAGCCATATAGTTGGGAGTACCAAGCCGCCGAGCTATGTTTGGACTGGGCAATGAAATACCTAGCAGCACATAAGGAATATCAATATCGCCAACTATACCCTGGTCATTGCTATTCAAAAGGAAATTAAAAGGTTTATTGTTGAGAATAAGGATTTCTTTGCAAATTGGGTTTCCATATACATAATTTAACTACCTAGTTGATATGCATGAAAAGAAGTGATAAATTAATATGAAAAACCTAGCCATTTAAATTTTAAAGGCAAGTGTAAGAGTACTCATAAATAAATATAATTTTTCAAGACATATTACACAAGAGGCAAGCATAAAAAATAAATAAAAAAATTATCATTTACCTGATCAAACTTTTCGTCGTTTACTTCACAACCTTCTGCAGCAATAGACCTCCCGAAGACCCCTCCCTTTGTCTTATAAATTTATAACTCACGTTCACGATTTTATTCATCAAATCAAAGTTATCCTTGAAAATAACATTAAGATAATCTAAAACTTCATCCGAAATAACTTGATCTAGTATGAGATTTAAGTTCTTATAATGATAATAAAAATTAGTAGACTAGATATACGCATCAAGTGCAATGGGGTGTCTAATCTACGCATCATTTTCGTGTCAACGATTTCTAGGATGGGATCATAGTTATTTGACAAGATTGTTCAAGACAAGTTTTATATCTTCTTTAACATGCATAAGCTCCCCATATAAAAACATCATCGACGTCTTTCTATCGGCATACGCTATATGAAAAACCTTCACTAAAGGAGCAGAAATAGTCAAAAAAAGATTACACACCATTCCAAAAAACAATAAAGAAATCACAGTGCTATAACTTGCTTTTCCATTGACCGTCTTAGACCATTTCCACTCTTCCCACTCCAAGCTAGTAAACATCTCATTTAATTTTTCCTCTTTTTTTTTTTCTCATCTAGCTTTGCAAGCTAAGGTATGAAAAGGCAAATCATGCGACCCCGGGACTTACTATGTCTCTACTTTTAGTGTAAGATCATCATAGATAAGGTCTTATGATGTGCATAAATGAATATTGTCAATGGTTTTGTTGAACAATGGTAGTTTTGCAATGCCCTCCAACATAATATTAATGGTGTGTGTGTGTGTACCACATGAAGTCCACAAGATAGTTGACCTCTTCGTGCGTAACAAGTTTGTCGCTCTCATATTGTTTGAAGCATTCAATGTCACAACTTGAACGATATTCTCCGGCCCATCTTGCTCAATGCATTGATCCACGTACACAAATATCATTTTATTTGTGTGGGATACAACGAAAGATTCCTTGGACGAGAGAACGATTGTACTGAATTTACAGTTCCCATGCAAATTCATGATGTTTCTTCTCTTTCTATCAATCTTGTCTCCAAGCATCCATCACAATCAAGCAACCGCTCTTCTTCCATTCATCTTCATGAGGCTTCACTCTGAGTTTGGTTATCTCGACTGCTTTTTTCAACAATGGCTCACTCATCTCATATGGATTATGAGGCTTTCACTTCGGCCCAAATTGACCGACCGCTTCGGTAATGAGCCAAAAATTATCAAGATCAAGTGCATTGAAAGATATGCCAGTTTCATAAACCCAATCAGCTAAATAAATTTTCACCAAATTAGATCGTTCCTTTCAAATAATATCGTTAATGTTTTGTTCTCGCATTTTCTTTGTCACATTCAATGATGATTCAGGGTTGAAAGGAATCAATGTCCAACCATTTAATATTAACAGCAGATAGCAACTTTTCTCGAAGTTCTTTTGTCTTTACCCTTGTAGCTTTGAACTCACTAATGACATTTCTACATTTGGCTTCATCCTCTTTTGTTGCTTTTCTACATGAAATAAGATTCCCTAGAATTTGTCCAAGGTGCTCCTTCAATCTACGTATACCGCCCGACATAACTTTTCCACATAACAAACATTTGATCCTAGCTTTGTTATATAGATCGACTAGAATACTATATTCCAACTTATATCATTCAACTTTCATTTAAGTTGCGGATCAGTCTCAGCCTCAATGGATATCCGAGAATCACACAGAGTACTTTTTTATGTCGAACTACTAGCGCGTGTCATTGAAAAAACCAAACAACAAAGTAATAGAATAATACACAACCAAGGTTGTTGCAAGAGCACAATGAACATAAATTTATCCTGCTATGTTTTTTCAGTTTTCGAATTTTACATTTCTACTAAGTTCTTCTTTTTGGAATTTCATCGTACATATTGTTTACATTCTTATGTTTTAGTCATTACACACCATAATAGCATTATAGCCACCAAAACACCAAATTTCTGCAATTCTTACTTCATTTCACATACCAAGATTCCACACATTTTTCTAACATGCTGGACAACACTTTTTCGGTATATATCACTACGGTGGGATGGGTAATAACAGGGGAAAAATAGATCGAGTGTATTTATCGACACTTTCTTTGTACTTAACTATTGCAAAAACTTGCGTAAAGCTTTACAAACATAGATATTATCATATTATTTATTAGACATAAAAATTTTGACAAAAATGTCAAGTATTATTTAACACACATACTAAATTTATGCCTAAAGACTTAAATGCTTTGGAGGTCAATAATAATACAACAACAACAACATAGTCTTTTAGTCTCAAACAAGTTAAGGTAGGAGGAGGTCGAATAATAATTAAAAAAAAAAAAAAAACTCTTATTTCATGATCGTCTCACTATAACAAGAACTTGAGGTTACAATAACTAAGGTTTGACAACCTACGCCTGATTTAAACTATCTGTGAACTTTGTATTTCAGTGTGTGCATATATGCTTTTGCCCCATCGTACAGACGCTGGTCTGAGGCGGGCAAATGATCAAGCGATCGACAAACCGACATTTTTAATAAAAAATATATAATTATATTGTGAAATATAATAATTTTGCATTTGTCATTTTAGAAGTGCGAGATAAGCGGTAACTTTCAAATTCAGAGAAATCCAGAATTAAGAAAAAAAAGGGCAATCCTGGCAGCAAAAAAGAGTGTTTGTGTTAATCTGTCACATGCATCTAACTCTCACGAATCGACTTCTCAAAGTTCTTCGAAATCAAATTTTAGGCTTTACATGATTTGCACTGAAGCAGCGCCAGCAGTAATGATAAATCATCATCGCAAGAATTGAAATACACACTTCACCCTAGTTCATTTTAGTTGCACATTACTAAAAACCATGCTGTTAATGGCACCAAAATTCAAACCCAACAGGCATAACTTTTTTGCCTGTAGACAAAATTCAACGAACACAACACTTTTGGCTAATCAACGAACCACAACAGAACTGTATGGAATAGCGGAAGAACAACATAGCACAATTAAATGACAATGGCTAATCTCAATTAGACGAAATCATTCTCCAGACAAATGTGACTTCATATAAAGAATTCAACCCAAGACCGTTTTGTACAGTTGCAATTCACTTGCAGAAACATCCAAGATTGCATTTCTTTAATCAGAGTAAACCGAACATCCAAGTTGAATACATAACCAAGATTGCATTTTCACTTCTATTTCAGGTTTTTTCTTTTTTTTTTTTTCGGTCTGAAACAGGAGTACCTTCTTTGCTATCTTCATTACACCACACTTTTTAATTGATCAAGAACCACAACAGAACTATATTGAAGAACAACAGAGAACAATCCCCTGAAAATGGCTAATACATAGCCCTCCAAATTAACTAGACAAAATCATTTACTTGAAAAATGTAACTTCATATCAATATTCAAATCAAAACTATTTATACATATGCAATTCTCTTACAGAAACATCCAAGGTTGCAGTACTTCAACCAAAGACGAAGAATAAACTGAACATCGAAACGAACAAACAATCAAGATTGCATTTTTACTTCTATTTTTTGTGCCTTTGTTTGTTTGTTTGTTTTTAGGAAACAGGGAGCACCTTCTTTACAATCTCCTCACTGAGGGCTGCGATCTGCGAGTCGAGGGCTTTGATTGTCTCCTCCTTCTGCCTCTCAAGTCCGGCCAGCGCCTCCTCCAGCTCAGCCTCCAACTTATTCATCCCCTCTGCCAGCCTCGCCTCCACCTCCTCTTGGGAGTCCTTCTTCATCTTGTTCAGTGCCGCCGCTATCTCCGCCCTCGCCGCCCTCATCACCGCCTCTGCCTGGTCGTCAA
>CACSLK010027773.1:13166102-13181713 GCA_902706635.1 Striga hermonthica
TTAGTCCAATCGAAGTCAAATTAGTCCAATCGAACTCGAATTACTCAAATCGAAGTCAAATTAGTATAATCGAACTCGAATTAGTCCAATCACAGTTAATTATAGTGTAATAGAACTAGAATTAGTCCAATCGAAGTCCAATTATTATAATCAAAGTCAAATTACTATAATCAAAATCAAATTAGTCCAATCAAAATCGAATTAGTCCAATCGAAATCAAATTAGTACAATCGAAGTCAAATTAGTCCAATCAAAGTCAAATTAGTACAATCGAAGTCATTCTAGTCCAATCGAAGTCGAACTAGTCCAATCGAAATCAAATTAGTACAATCGAAGTCAAATTAGTCCAATCAAAGTCAAATTAGTACAATCGAAGTCATTCTAGTCCAATCGAAGTCGAATTAGTACACTCGAAGTCGAATTAGTACAATCAAAGTCAAATTAGTACAATCGAAGTCAAATTACTATAATCGAAGTCAAATTAGTACAATCAAAGTCAATTATACTAAAATAGAAGTTGAATTAGTCCAATAGAAGTTAAATTACTATAATCGAAATCGAATTAGTCCAATCGAAGTCAAATTAGTATAATTGAAGTCAAATTACTATAATCAAAGTCAAATTAGTACAACCGAAGTCAATTATGGTGTAGTCGAACTCGAATTAGTCCAATATAAAGTCAATTAGTACAATATCAGGCAATTATGGTGTAATCAAACTCGAATTAGTCCAATTGAACTCAAATTAGTACAATCTCGGTCAATTATGGTGTGATCGAACTCGAATTAGTCCAATTGAATTTAAATTAGTACATTTTTGCTAGTTTTTTTTCGTTTTTCTTCTTGTTTTCCACCGTGTTAGGTCGGAAGCACCGCAAGAAATATTTTCAGCCCAAAAAATTTCCCTAAAAGCATTCTCAAGTAGTGGGATTCGTTGGCGACATGTAGGAAGAATCGAAACTCAATTTCGAGTTCGGACAAGTCCGAACGGTCCCGATATTCGAAGTCGTGCAAGGAAGCCGCCAACTTCAGGTCAAGAGCTTTGAGATAATAGGTTTTCAAGAATAGGTTGGATTTGAAAGCATAATTACATAGAAGGCTTCGTTGGCGACATGTAGTAAAAAACAAAATTCAGTTTCGAGTTCGGACGAGCCCAGACGAGCATGAATTTTGCTAATCTTATTCTTTTTTTATTCTTTTCCCTCGTTTTAGGCCGGAAGCCCCGTAAGAAATAGTTCCAGCCCGAAAATTGGTCAAAAAAGCATGCTCTAGTAGTAGGATTCATTGGCAACATGTAGGAAGAATCGATACTCAATTTCGAGTTCAGACGAGTCCTAATGGTCCCGATATGCGAAGTCGTGCAAGAAAGCCACCAACTTCAGGTCAAGAGCTTTGGGATAATAGGTTTTCATGAATAGGTTGGATTTGAAAGAATAATTATATAGAAGGCTTTGTTGGCGACATGTAGGAAAAAACGGAATTCAATTTCGAGTTCGGACGAGCCAAAACGAGCCCGAATTTTGCTAGTTTTTTTCGTTTTTTTATTCTTTTTCCCCGTTTTGGGAAGAAAACCCCGCAAGGAATAGTTCCAGCCCAAAAATTGGTCAAGAAAGTATGCTCTAGTAGTAGGATTTGTTGGCGACATGAAGGAAGAATCGAAACTCAATTTCAAGTTCGAACGAGTCCGAACGGGCCCGATATGCGAAGTCGTGCACGGAAGTTGCCAACTTCAGGTCAAGAGCTTTGAGAGAATAGGTTTTCAAGAATAAATTAGATTCGAAAGCATAAATACGTAGAAGGCTTCGTTGGCGACATGTAAGAAAAAACGGAACTCAATTCTGAGTTCAGACGAGCCCTAACGAGCCCGAATTTCACAATCCGATCTAAAAAATAAAAAAAAAAATGAAAAATCCATTACAGAAAAAAAAAATAAAAAAATCCGCATGTTTGATTCTTGTCCACATGAATTTTTTTCTTTTATTTTTTGCCACATAATTTTTTTTTAATTAAATAAATGATTCCAAGCGGATGCCCTTTTTTATTCCCCGGCCCGCAAAAAAAAAGTCCCATTTTCGTAAACTTAATTCAAAAAATAACTTGCAAGTAGGGCTGTAAACGAGTCGAGTCGAGCTCGAGCTTAAAGTGTTTGAGCTCGAGTTTTTAACGAGCTGAGTCTTAACGAGTCGAGCCGAGCTCAGCTCGTTAAGTAAACGAGCTAAAAATTGAGCTCAAGCTCAGCTCGTTAAGGCCTCGAGCTCGAGCCTTAACGAGCAGATCTCGAGCTTTAACGAGTCGAACTATAAAAAATTACATAAATTTCACTTTTCGAGAATTAATGAGTCTTATCAAGCCGAGCCGAGTTCGGCTCGTTAACCAAACGAGCTTTAATTGAGCTCGAGTTCAGCTCATTAAGGCTTCGAACTCGAGTCGAACCGAGCCTTAATGAGCCGAGCTCGAGGCGAGCCGAGCCAGACTCGTTTAATTTAACAGCACTACTCGCAAGATACAGTTGTCATTGAATTTAATAATAACTAGTACAATATTCATGCAATGGCGGATCCAGCCTAGTTTGTTGGGGTCATATGCCCCCAACAAATTGAAGATGCTAAAGAACAATACTGAAGATACTAAAGAACAATTCATGCCAGAGGAGGCCCGAGATGGTGAAGTGGGGGAAGGGATTAGGGCCATAGTATCGTAGGCCCTCCTGGATCCGCCGTTGTACCCATATACAACATGGGTGTTGAGTTAAAAAATATATTATGAAAGTTATTGATGTATAATACTAAACTTAACTCTAGAGTAAAATAATATAAAAACAACATCACGAAGCATAGATTTTCGCCATGTCATATCCGAAGCATGAGAAGCTACCACTTAGGCGCAACACGTTTTGAATTAATATATAGGGCTGGATGATAACTATTGGGCCGTTTTTTGAGGTTTAGGCTTGATTGGATACAAAATACTACAAATATATTAGCTCAAAATAAAGTTATTTGTCAGTTGGGCTTTTTGCACAGGTACCGTTTTGTTGAACCTGATGGTTTAAAAAAAGGTATCCTATTGATGTGGTCTGATGATGTTGAGGTATTTCATATCTCAAGCACCCTCTTTTTCATTTCAGTGCATTATAAAGAAGAAGGAAGGTCAGAGACAATGGATAGTTTTTGTCTACCTCAGTACTTGTAAAGCAGAGAGAATGAACCAATAGAATGCTCTTCTTCAGGAGCAACAATTTTGGAGTGATGTTTTGTGCCTTACAGGGGATTGGAATGATATTTGTAGTTCTGAGGATAAAAAAGGTGGCAGAAGCAGACCTCTAAATATCTTCTGGGGATTCAACAACTTTCTTGCTCAAATAGGAGGCCAAGAAATTCCACTGAAGGGTCAAATGTTCACATGGGCCAACAACAGGGGGGAAGGATTTGTTGAAGTGTTCTGGACAGATCTAATATTCACTTCTTTAAAATGGCTAGAGCATTATCCAAGCACAAGCTCTGAGCTAGTTTAGAAGTGCATCGGACCACTATATGTTAGTGGTGGACTCAGGGAACACTAAGCCAAGATTTAAAAAGCGTTTTCAGTTTGACAAAAAATGGTTATGTAGACCAGATGTTACTCGGGTAGTCATAGAAGCTTGGAAGACTCCCTCAGAAGGCACCCCTATGTTCTCTGTCAAGGAAAAAATCAAGAAGGCCATGCAAGATTTGCTCACTTGGAGCAAATATTTCAAAGAGGGTGAAGGGAATAAAATTCGTAAGCTGACTATGACTTTAGAAGAAATGAGGCAGGAAGGAGGTAATCGCAATTGGGTAGTGTGGGACCAGCTGCAGAAAGAACTTGAAGATGCTTAGTGTTCTGAAGGAATATTCTGGCAGCAAAAGGCTCGAGTATTATGGCTTAAAGAAGGAGACCAGAATTCAAAGTTTTTTCATGCTTATGTTGTCCAAAGAAGATAGATGAATTCCATTTAAAGACTTTTGTCAACAGATGATATTCTTACAGAGAATCACAAGGAAATAGAGGACATTATTACTGCCTATTTTGAGAACATCTATACTTCTCAGGGAACCAGAAATGGTCATGAATTGCTGCCATTAATTTCTACATCCATACATATGACCACAACAACATTCTTCTTACCCATGTGGAGGAATATGACATTAGAAAGCAATATTCAACATCCATTCTCTTAAGGCTCCTAGAGAAGATGGGATGACATGATTATTTTATCATCACTTCTGGCCTATCATCAACAAGGATATATGTGCAACAGTCATGAGCCTCTTTGAATCGGGACAAATGTTAAGGTACTGGAAACACACCTCAATAACTCTAGTCCCTAAATGCTTAAATCCAGTATCTATTTCTCAGTTTAGGCCTATCAGTTTATGTTCTGTGTTTTACAAAGTGATCTCCAAAATTCTAGCTTTAAGACTCAGACAGTGCCTATCTGTGTGCATCTTTGAGAATCAAAATGCTTTCCTTCATGGTAGACAGCTGCTGGATATTGTGGTCATTGGGCATGAGGTATTCCATTTTTTGAATAGACATAAGAGTGAGAAAAACTATTTTATGGCTTTAAAATTGGATATTGCTAAAGCTTTTGATTGTGTTGAGTGGAAAGCAGTTCAATTGACAATGCTAAGGATGGGATTCCACAGACAGTTTGTCAAATGGATAATGACATGCATTTCTTTTCCTTCTTTCTCTGTTAACTTGAATGGCAAAAGTTGTGGATTTATATCAGCTTTTAGAGGCATCAGACAGGGGGATCATCTATCCCCCTATCTGTTTCTTATCATTTCAGAGCTTTTTTCTGCTAAGATAACTGCGGCAGTTGACAGAGGTAACTTCAAGGGCATTAGAATTTCTATATATGGGCCTCTCCTAATCCATCTGATGTTTGCAGATGATACACTCATTTTCCATAAAGCAGATGAACATCAAATTAGAGTTTTGAAGAGTATCTTACAGGCTTTCCAGCAATTCACTGGCCAGAAAGTCAGTATGAGTAAATCAACAATTTTCTTTAGCAAGAACTCTTCTTTAGCTTTACAGGATCTTTGTTGTTCACTCCTGCCTGGGATCCAAATTCACTCATCAACAGATACCTAGGGTTGCCCTTAGGTATTGGGAAATCTAAGAAGCAGGTCTTTGACTACATTGTCACAATTGTCAAGAAGTGAATCATAAGTTGGAAGAATAAATGGCTCAATCCAGCTGGCAAGGAAGTTCTTATTAGAGTTATTTTGAATGCCCACCCGTCTTTTCCATGTCATGTTTTGTTCTTCCAACTGGCTTGTGTTCTGAAATTGCTAAGTCGTGAGCAACATTCTAGTGGAGCAGAAATGCTTATCTTCAGAAAGGCTTACACTGGATTGACTAGGACAATATCACTTTGGCTAAGAAACATAATGGGTTGGGATTTCAAGATATCCAATTATTCAACAATGCTCTTATTGCCAAACAACTCTAAAAGCTGATCAGTGAGCCACACAGATTGGTCAGCAAGGTCCTTAAATCCAAATACTTTCCACATTCAACCTTGCTGGAAACTCAGAAAAGGCAGAATACATCATGTCTC
The DNA here is from genome assembly GCA_902706635.1 of Striga hermonthica. Taxonomy (NCBI): domain Eukaryota; kingdom Viridiplantae; phylum Streptophyta; class Magnoliopsida; order Lamiales; family Orobanchaceae; genus Striga; species Striga hermonthica. Next base: position 13,171,692 of record CACSLK010027773.1, read on the forward strand.
TGGGGAAATTGGCTTACAGTCCTAAAAAATGTAAGCAATGGATGCATTTGGTAGTGAGAGATGACAAAAGCATAAAGGTTTGGGATCAAAACTGGACTCCCAACTTCAGGGGACATGAGGTAGAGTTGCTAGAAGGGAGAAATAGAGGAATAAATACAGTTAGGGATCTTATGAATTCTGAAGGCAATGGTTGGGATGAATAGAAAGTCAGACAAACATTCTCAGCTCAGGTTAGCCAAACCATTCTCACAATTAATACTATTGATCTTAATCAAGCTGATGAATGGGAATGGAAGCTTAATAAAAAGGGAGACTTCATTGTTCAATCCACCCATGCTCATTTAATAACTGAGAAATTCCTTCTGAGAGATCAACTTCAAAGTAGTGAAAGCCCTATTTGGGATACCAAAGTTAGGACTAGAAGCTGGAAATTAAAAGTCATGGCCAGGGTCAAACACTTCATTTAGAAGTGCTATATTGGCACACTCTCAGTGTACACTAATCTGAACAGCAGAGGAATCAACATGGACCCAATTTGTAGACAGTGTGGAGAAGAGCAAGGGACTGTTGAACATGTCCTTTTTCATTGCAAGTATGCTCAAATGGTTTGGACAATAGCTCCTTTATGCTGGACTGGCCCCACAGGCAATGAAACTTATAAAACATAGTGGTGGAACATCTGCCAACTCGACAAGTCAGAGACTTCTGAAGCCCGGATCCAGCTTTCGACGTATATTCTTTGGTGGCTGAGGAAGTCGCGGAACTTGTGGGTGTTTGAGACCACTAGACGGCCTGCCCACTCCCTGGTGCATATAGCAACCCAGCGATGGCAAGCTTTTTTGAATCAAGTAAGGTGACAGGCTATAGATTTTCCTTTTTTTAGTTTGATTAGTTATTCTCTTGGTCTGGTTTGTTCTGGTTTCCTTTTTTTTTTTAGCTTTGGTCTAGCTTTGTTGGCTTTAGCCAGAGGCTGTGGGTTCGATCGGGTTTGACTGTTGCAGCCTCTTTGGTTTGGATGTTTTGTTTGCTTTGAGTTTGGATTTGGGTTGTTGTTTCTCTAGCCCACATGTTAGCGGTGCTCCCATTCCCCGGCGTGTGGGTCTTGTTGTCGTTGTATCCTCTTGAACTTGTTGTTTTCTCTTAATCTGAATGGGTATGTCTATCGTTTGATTAAAAAATGAGCTTTTTTGGTTAATTAGAATTAATTTGAAAAAATGTTGTATATAAGTTATTAGTGAGATTTTAAATTTATATTAAAAAAATAAAATAATTAAAGTTGATTTGATGTAAAAATAAGAGAGAGATATGTGAAGTGATGATTAATTAAAATTGGTGAATAGTGAATTAAAGTTGATGTGATGTGTAAGAATAATTGATTACGTCATGATATTTTCGGCGTGGCTTATCCACGCCGTGTGTCGATTTAGGATTTCCTAGGCTTCGGCCTCTCTTCTTGTACGAAAAAAAGTTGCCAAACATTGAACTGATTAACTTGGATTTATGATCTGATTACGGATGTAACTCGGTTACTAAAATTATAAATAAAATCACGATATTTCATAATATAAACATGCATTTCATAGCATAAAAATATAAATAAAATCTTAACATTCCATAGTATAAGTATGCATTTATTATAAACTAAAACACCCATATAACGGCTAGTCTGCCCAATAATGACATTTGTGTTCTAGATATATAAATTAGTGTGTGAGTCACTCTAACTGTGTGGGTCAACTCGTCTTTCTTTCTGAACGAAAATTAATATTTATTTTATCAAACGTCATAATTATGATTGTGCTATTTAAAAAAAAAAAAAAACATGATATCTTTTAATAAAAATTGCAAGCTCATAAAAAAAAATATATAGGGTTATAATAGTTAAGCTGACCTAACATAAGACGAACAATTTTGCTATGAAGCCAATAGTTAACTCCACAATAGAGTCAACCTTCTATATACAACAAGTAAACCACACCATATTATCTGATTACTTAAATAAATACCAATAATTTTTTTAATATGTTATTGTTTACGTGTTGTATATAGAAGGTTGACTCGACTGTGGAGCCAACTGTTGACTTCATAGCAGCCGAAAACCGAGTTAGGCAAGAGTTTGCTCATTTTCTTTGTGTTGTCTATGAGTGATGGAGAGATAACCACAAACCAAATACTTATGCAATTTCCCATCATTTGAGGAGACATTTATGGACAACCCATAGATGTTTGGCTAACAAAAAAAATTAGGTAAACTTATTCTCAACAAATCAAACATTTTTTTCTTTTCATTTTTTGTTTATTTTTTTGTTTCTTTTAAAACAATCAATTTCGTTTTTTGTTCTCTTCCAAGGAAGGAAGACGATGTTGTTCATGATCATGATGGGCTCAACCCATCATCAGCAGCTCCATGCATTATATAATTATGTGCACAAAACAATATTATCAATTCCAAATGTAATTCCCAATTGTTAGAAGGCCAATAATCCTAAGGCACAACAAGGTTATATATTGCTATCTCATGTTTTCTTTAGTTTTATGTGCATTAATCTTAAGGGAGATTCTACAGTCCCGTTACGGAACTATTCCGTCAGAGTTTGTAACCGTTAGATGGACGGCTACATGATAGATCTAACGGTTACAAATCCCAACTGAATGGTTCCGTAAGGAGACTGTGGTTTATCTTTAATCTTAAATATGTAAAAATAAGAATATTTTGGCAAAATTTTTGTATGTGATTTTTGACTGACATATTTTGCAGGATGATGAGCGAAGTTTGCTCGCCTTACTTTGATCCTGACTTTGAAAGCCTGCCTGAGAGAATATATGGCCCAGCGTATTTTATTTTTTTATTATTATTTTTAGTATTTTTTCAATGAATATTTCGAAATAATTAAAAGAGAAAAAGTTTTTTTATTATATTTTATGGATTTTTCAGTTGTAGAGTCAACATAGACAATGAAAGCTTGGAGGATTGCACCATCTTAAAGGTAAAAAAACAAAATGTGAAAATCATTAAGATATTATTATTATATAATAATTAACAATTATTATTATTATTATTATTAAATAATAAAAATTTTTAGCTGGTGAAATTAATTAAATTGTGCAGATTGACAGCGTGAACAAGCAGGGGTTACTCTTGGAAGTGGTGCAGACTCTCACGGATATGAACTTAATTATATCCAAAGGCAATATTTCTTCAGATGCTGGCTGGTTCATGGATGGTATGATCCAAATATTTATTTATAGTTATATATATTATATATATATATTTTTTTTTTCAACTCATAATTAAGGAAAAAGCTACGGTCATGTTACGGAACCATTCCGTCGGGTTTGTAACCGTTACATCATAATGTAAATTCATAAAATGGTATCATTAGTCATGTCTAACGGTTAGGCATACATATTTTCTTTTGAACAAAGTCTTGATCTGTCATATTATATGAATATGATCCTGTTGGTGTGCTGCAGTTTTTCAAGTAAAAAATGAATTAGGCAACAAAGTCACTGATCAAAGGGCTATCAACTGCATTCAGCAGGTATAAGTATCATTGATATTTATTTATCTACTTCTTTTCTAGTGTACAAAAAGAAGTCCCAAAGCAAAATAAATTGAAATTGGACAGAGTTAAATGTTTTTCTTGGTACTAGTTGTTCAATGACTTGACAACAATAATTAAAAGAAACAAGCACACACACAGGCTATTGGTTCCAAAAGCTACACCAGCCTCAAGGCCAAGGCCCGAATAAGCCCGTCCGAGTCCCAGCCCGACGAGCCCAAAGCAATCGAGATGACCGGAAAAGACAGGCCCGGCCTGTTTTCCGAGATATCCGCTGCCCTGGCCGACCTTGGCTGCAACATCATCGAAGCCCACGCGTGGAGCCACAACGCTCTCCTCGCCTGCGTGGCCCACATTTCGAACAAGTCGAACGATACCCCTATCGATGACCATCGCCTCCACGTCATCGAGGACCACCTCACCACAGTACTCAGGGCCACCACCTCCACAGGACCAGGGAATCCGGGCCCACAAGAGGTGAAGCCCGCTGGCCTCCCCAGGGGCGAGCTGAGCACCACCACACGGGTCGAGAGGAGGCTCCACCAGCTCATGCTTTCGGGACGGGACTTTGACAGGCCAGCCTGGAGAACTGGTTCCCCGACCGTGTCCTCGGACAGCGAGGATGATGAGAGGAGGGCTAGCGTGTCGGTCGAGAGCTGTATTGAGAAAGGGTACTCGATCGTGACCATTGAGTGTAAGGACAGGAGACGGCTTTTGTTTGATACGGTGTGCACGCTCACGGACATGCAGTATATGATTTTTCATGCCTCCATAGATTCCTGCCGAGGCTACGCGTTTCAGGTGTGTAGTTTGTTCTTGAGAAAATCGTCACATCTGTTGTGGATGGGAATAAATCGTTAAATTGATTGATTGTCACAGGAGTATTTCATAAGGCATGTCGATGGTTGTGCACTAAACACCGAGGGAGAAAAGGATCGGGTCATAAAATGCTTAGAGGCCGCCATCGAACGAAGGGTCTGTGAGGTATGTTCATTTGAGAACTAAAATTTGCTTGATATCATTTATTTTGGAGGGATATAATTTTTTTCGATTAAATAAAAACAGGGCGTTCGGTTAGAACTCTCTGCATACAATAGAATTGGGTTGCTTTCGGACATCACCCGGGTTCTGAGGGAAAATGGCCTAGCGGTTGTGAGAGCAGATGTTGCGACTCAAGGGGAGAAGTCAGTGAATGCTTTCTATGTAAGGGATATTTCGGGGAATAATGTGGACTTGGAATCCATTAGGTCCATGAAGAGAGAAATGGGTGCAATAGATCTTGCTGTGATAAAAGAGACGACGCGTCCCCAAATGACCCCAGACGAACGCCCCAAGTTATCAATTGGCGAGATACTCAGAATTCAGATCGAGCGCATCTCAAACGGCTTCATTGCCATTAAATGAATATGTAGATATGTAACAAGATGCTTTTGTTATCTCCTTCTCGTTCTTTTTTTCTAGTTACATTTACATAAATTCAGATGTACATTGTCCAATATGATTAGTAATGTGATGTTAGTTCATGTAACAATCAATAGACCCTCGTCCTGCAAGCATAAGACTTAACTTCCACGTTGTATGTAAAGTAAATGCTTTGTGCCTGATATAAACACTATGCCTAGTTCAGCTCTGTTTCTTAAATCAGTTCACCTTTCTTCTTCCAAAAATTATACTTAACGGACCCTTAAATTTAATCGTCTAAGCCATACAGAGTGCAAGATCATATGAAACATGTCGAATCTCTTCACGGGCCGGTTCAAAACAAAATGCCTCCTCACGGCCCTCAAGCCTTCCTTCAGCCTCAGATACTCATCCTCCGTCACGGCCAGTAATATCTCCTTCAGCCGTGGGATATCCGAAACATTCACTTTTATGGAGAATGAATCCCACCTCAAAACATCACTAAACGGAAGCACATAGTAATCGGATAATAAAACAGGGACACATTCGGCATAAATCGACTCCACAATTCTGGGGCTAGCCACTTCATAACCACTCGGGCACAAGCAAAACTTGGATCGTAAAAGGGATTCATAGTAGTCTATGTTTTTGGGAAGATACTCATAAACATGCATGTCGGGATCTTTGTTTTTCCAGTGCTTGAGGAGGACCGGCCGAATGACGCCATGAAGGCCACCGGCAAAGAAGGCGAGATAGGGCCGGGAGGCATTGGCGGGCGGTGGGGAAATCAGCCTCGGGTTTACAGTGCCGCCATAGAGGTGGATTTCCGGCAGGCTCACATCCTTTTCAGGTCTGAATCCTTCAGACGAATTTGCATTGCACATGACACGGATTGACGTATTGTACAGAAATGCATCTCCTCGTGAGGCTTGAGGTGCCTGGAAATAAATTATTTGAAAATTTCATAACTTGATGAATGTAGGATAAGCATTTTATTGTGTCTTTAAAAATATTACCCAGTCGTGGCAAGAGAGCATGAAATGGTCGGCTCCCTGAGTCCGGTTCCAGAAAGGGTGTTTGGTGGAGACAAGTTTCACGTAATCGGATATAAACAGTCTGAGCGGGTCAAGATTGTAGGTGTTGGGCTTGTAAAGGTATCTGACCATCCATGTTACACTGAAGGGCATGAAGTAGACGTGGGCTGTTTTTGGGTCGTTTGTCCTGAACCTGTTGTTTCCACTCTCGATCTCGTTTATGAACCGTCCTTCGCTGGTGTAAATGTCTTTGCATGGCCCGTCGTGTACTATTGGTAGCTCCCCTTCTTGATACACGTACACCTTGAATCTTTTTTCCATTTCCTTATAACTCCTGCAATGTAATTTCAGTTAAACATGGGCGGGGATGTTTACTCGCAATTAAATATTATACTCGCATCGATATTTAACAAGATCACGATAGTCGTAAACTGTTTAAGTTTATGAATTTCACATAAGAGCCACTTAAATGGTGATTATCTCCACATTTTGACCCAGTTATGGATACATGTAAATGCAAAGTCCATGTAACAATATGACGTATCAACCCTTTTGTTATCATCGCCTATTTTTAGAGAAGGCATATAGAATTTAATACATCGGGCAAGAAAAGTTAAAGAAGGTGTGTTTTCAAATCCTTTGGATTTCCCTCTCAAAATCATAACTTTAGCTTCTTATTAATATTTATTCGATCAAAGTGCAAAAGGCAAAAAGAATTTATTAAATCGGTCCAGAAAATTCAAGGAAACGTAATTTCTCTCATATTTTATCCTTTTCCCTTTGGAGCTAAAACTTTTAACCTTCATCAATTTTGACTTTGAAAGGAACCTTTCTTATGGATATCTATGGCTTTTAATAATCATAAAAGTAATACCTCAGCTAGAGTTGTTTTCTCAAAGAAAAAGATATTTTGAAATGAACAACTTAATATGGGGAAATGCTACGGTTCCATTACGGAATCATTCCGTTGGGGTTAGTAACCGTTAGATCAACTATCCCCGACGGATTACATGACAATCTAACGGTTACTAACCCCGATTGAATGGTTCCGTAACGGGACCGTAGCATTTCCATTAAGTGATGCAACAAAATGGTGGCCGGTAGAGTCATCCATGAGAAATGTTGGACACAAAAAAAGCAATGAGTATTAATGAGGCAGGATTTTCAGTGTTTTCTACAATCAAAAAGAGAGAAACATGAGTGTTCGCACTACAAAACACCCCATGCTTCATTTAGAAGACTGCTCTTTTATGAATATTTCTCTCTTAAATAAAAGCCATGAGCCTCCCAATAACACGTGGTATGTATAATGATCTGGAAAATCATGCAGAGTCTATCTTAGAAGGGAAGTCCCAACCATTATCTTTCAAAACAACTTCTACATTTACACAAAACACGCGATTTGCGATCGATGGAAAAACTCAGAAATATCGAATGAGGAATAGGCATGTGTGATCACTGATTACGGAGCTAATGCAGTAAACTAAACGTAATTGTGCGCGAGTTTTCTTCATGCTTAACGCATCTTCCGTACCTAAATATATATAGCTTTGCATACTAACGGAACTCAAGACCGTCACTAATTCATGATTGTACGAATACGAGAATTACTTACTGATAAAAAGCACCGGGATTCCAATAGATTGCTGAGGACAGAACATCATTGTTGTGGATGATGACTGATTTGTTTCTGGTAGAAGCTGCTTTCCTAATCAATGCTCTTGATGTGGCTAAACCGTGCTCCAATTTACTATTACTTGCTATACTCTGTATCCATCATAATAATTATCAGTAGAAAAACCCAGGAAAATCATCATAAATTCTTAATACCAATCAACGGATAATTAATCATAATCACAGGAATCCAGTCAACAGCAACAACACAACAAGAGCGATAAAAGAAATTTTTAATTAAAACCAAATCAATCAAACAGTATAAATCCAAATTTCACCGACTTCAAAACAAAAAATTCCGGCAATCTGAAGCCACAGGCTACATAATCACTCTGAAAACGATAATCACGTGATCACACAAACTTGATCGAGCTCGTATACACAACAACGAATTATAATTGCATACATGTATACAGTATACATACAAATCCGATTACACAACTCAGATTTGAATTTCCATGACTGTGTGATTCGCAGAACAGCATACAAAATCCGAAATCCTCTACACAAAACACACACGCACACACACACACACACACACACACGTGTTTATGTGTGTTCGAGAGATGCTTACGCTGACAGCCGGCTTGAATCTGGTCGAGAAATCGGAGGAAATTACAGCTCTGGACTCATCACCTCGTGAGCGCGCGGCCGCGGTGACCAGCTCGACCGCCGGAACCTTGAGCTCTGCTGCTGTACCCGAATAGAAAAACCCGAATCCGTTACCCGGGCCCGAGAAGTATCCCCAGACGACGATGACGGCCATGGACGCTGCAAACAGCACCGCGATCGGCGAAACTGAACCGCCGCAGCCGCCGCCGGCATTCTTCATCGCCGCCTTTTTCTCCCAGTGCGCGTGCGTTTGTGTGTGCGTGTGTGTTTTCACTTTTCACGCTAATGGCGAGTCCTGAATAGTGTGTGAAGTTGTTGAGGATACGGATATATATGGAAATGGGACGAAAAGGCGGGGAATGAATTAGCAGTGAAGCACACTGTGTGTTTGTGTGTGTGAGAGAGAGAGAGAGAGTGTTCAATGTTATACAAATATTTTAGCCATGTCAAAGGGAATGTGTGTGATTGCCTCTATTTAAATTTATGGGTTACCCAAATCTCACCTATTGATAGTATTATCACCAAATAATCAATTTAGGAGCAAATATTTATTTTCAAACATTCATAACATACATTTCATGACATTCAATTTAGGCAAATATAATATTTAATTTTAAGTATATTCCAATTTAAATAACACATCAATACAGTCTAAATTGAGAAATATACAATAATTTAAAAAATAATTTGATATTTATTCTACCTTTTTTTTGAAGCCATAGAAATATTATATATAAAAAACGCACAAGAGTGCAAAAAACAGCTTAAGGCTGAATAAAACAATCAAGAACTAGAAATTATGAGAACGGATCGAAAGACCGCCTAGAATCCACGCTAGAATAAAACACTCGACACTCAACTCAAAAGACACTTAAACACAAACTACCCAGCTCCCAACAGGAGAATAGAAACGCTCCCAAAAGAAGAATATAAACGACCCCCACAGGATAATCAGTAGAGAGGCCAACGGCCCAAATAAAAAACTCAAGCACTACCAAACTATACGAGAAACAAACAAACTAAAAAAACAAGACAACTACACAAAAAAATGTATAAACTCATATTTATTCTACATGACTATATAATTCCAATATTCACCATAAATGCGAATATAAAAAAATATTATCGAATATATTTATCTATTATTTAATGAGACATTTTAATTTATAAATATTAATAAATATTGTTTACCCGCGCATCGCACGGAATCGTACTAGTTATATATAGCTTTCCACTTATTTATTTTTCTATTAGCTAAAATGAATAACCATTTGTAGCTGATTATTGTGTTAGCATTTTGTAAATAAATGTTTAATAATATAAACTTGTATAACTATTTTAGAAATCTTATATTGCTATGTTATTCTATTAATCTCCTCTATTTAAAACGTCCCTCTATTGATTTTTTCAGAATAAACTTTTCTTTTTTTTGGTTCAAAAAGTTAGGTAATCAAATAATTTTTTTACCAAATAAAATAGTTAGTAAGTTTAATAGGTCAAATCTTTAAAATGTCGCTACTCTATTGAGATTTTTTTGAATGAAAATTTTGAGTTAAAAAGCTAATTTAATTAAGTTTTTTATCAAGATAATTAGCAGATTTGAAGTTTAAATTTTAAATGAATTTCAACATGATAATTTCATATCAATACCTAAACATCCAAATCCAAACAAGTCCATGATTTTGGGATTGAGGCCAAGTTTCTAATTTATTGCTATTTAGGCATATTGTTGACCAGA
>CACSLK010027773.1:13188444-13213825 GCA_902706635.1 Striga hermonthica
AATGGGATTGCTCTTCATAGACGTTGTTATACATTGGCGGCTCGACCGTGTTTACTTATTATGTTTTACTTATTATAAAATAAATAGCCGGCTACCATAAATTACATCATATATATGTGGTATTGTATAGTAATGCTGGAAACTAAAACTGGATAAATGTAACATAACAGCCAATTGAAGCCCCGTACGTATTTGTGAATCAAATGCTATAAATTGATGCAAGGCTAGAAAATTAATAAAACCACTAAATATATATATAGTTAGTTGTAAAACTAAAACCCAGGGCTATCTTTTAGTATCCCTCTATTAATTAGTATGCATTCATCAACTGTGTCAATTAAATTTCATGGAGCAATTTAAAAGACCATTAAATTTGTTGGCTGCCAAAGGTCAAAAGTAGATAATTTCACTGCAATGTAAAAGGTTTAGGTAAAATTCCTTTTCTAGCACCTATCAAACAACATTTTTTTGTATTATATATAAGATGTGTAACAAATATATTTTCCTAGTTTCCTTTATGGAATATTTCTCTTGTAGGAATTTATCATCACATAATATAAATTCAATAACAATTATCCTAGAACATGCTTTCATTCCAGGAAAATCAACATCGCTCTAGATCTGAAAAATTATTAGAAATACCTGAATCCATTGAGTTTCTTTTGCGGAACACGAACTCGATTGATTAATTGGATCAACTGGTATTATGGTCTTCCTCAACTAAATCTCCTTATTCCTCAGATGGGACCGTCGTCTTCTTTCAGATGGGGAGAAAAGAAAAGTGTGTTTGATTTAGTGAATTAGGGACCATAACCAAGAGGGTCTATATATATTAATAGGGTAGGCCACCCATTATCACCTAACCCTAGTAATATTAGGTATCCACTCATTAAGTCCATATCAATTTATGTAGCCCATGAACTCTACTTAATTTAGATCACTTAATTGAGTCCATTAATTAATTGAATAGCTAATATAATATAATTGTATATAATATGTTGCCCATAATTAGATTATACATTAGGAAATAAAATATTTCCTAACAATCTCCCACTTGGGCTACATATTATTTCTGAAGCAATTATATTAATTCTTTAATTGCGCAACTTTATGCTATTCATAATCAGACTACCTTAAACAATCTGGTCCATCTCATATACTAGCAATGAAACTACCGCGGCTTTCACCACATTACAAATCGTGGATAAACCCCGAAAGTCACCATACTAGTACACTCAATGACATAGATCAAATATGGTGAGTGGCATGGAAATTACATGCAATGTGATCTTTAACATGTCTATTTCCAACTGGTCCAACTTTAAATCCTTAGTGAGATCAATCCATAATTGCAACACAAAGTCGCAAAAATAGAAAACTTTAGTGATTCATAACGAATCATAACCATCAACTTTATTCTGCAGAAAACTGGAGTTATAGCATTCAAGAAAACATTGAACACCAACTCCCACTGAACTAAGGCAATATCCATAGTAACACTTATATGAGCGATATACTCATAAAATACTTCAAGTGTTAATACCTTAGTATACCTTATAATGGAGCTATGAATTTGCTAGCATAAATTCATCCTTATGTGTTCAATAAAAATTCATCAACATGAATTTTATCCTTGGCAACAAGAAACTTTATGAACAATTTTTGTTGCTGAAAAATGGCAAAATAATATTATCACAATAAACTTTAGTGGTATTCAATACCATCAGCAACATGCAACATAGTGATAATATTATGCAACCATAACCTTTAGCCTTATAAGATGCCTTCAGATAAGCTAAATCTCAATTGCTAAAGAGGAATAAACTTTAAGTGTCTGCTTGGCACTTTCCGAATTAGTTCTTCCAACTAGCAGTTAATGTAGCTTGACTTAAATCTGGATCGTTCAACTTTACAGACATCCAATTAACTCAAAATTAGAGTTCCAAATGATCTCCCAAATGATCCAATAATCCTTAAGTGAGTATAAACTCTCTTTTGTTCTCAATCAAAACTTTATTAACCCCTTCGCTGCATTCAAAAGGTTAATAATCAATATTCAATCATTTGTCAAATAATTACATGTATGTGAAATCCAAATACATACAATCATGAAAATACAAAAGATTACCAACCATATGTAGATCTTTTGTCTATAAACTTTAGACTCATTCTTGGGACAATGAATGAGATAGATAACTTAAGTTTTCTTAAGAGTATCTACCACTCAACCTATAGTATATACAATTATTAACTTTATTTATCTCAATTCAAAATGAGATAATGACTTAGTATAATTGTAATACCGTAGAGGGAGTTAACTTAATATCAAATACTTCAAAATGACATAGATTACAAAGAGTTTCTCATCAAAACCAAAATAAAAATCTCTTGTAACCAAAGTCCTTATTTAGATGAAAATATGTTGGCTATACATACCTTATGTCTCTCATTATTGTCTTTTGAATCTATTAAGCAAAATTTATGACCAATGAGACTCATACTTTTAGACAATTTGACAAGACCTCAAATGTCAATTCATACATAATTTCATCAAAGCTTCATGTATATGTATTTGAGGTGGTTGAGTTTGCATTTTGGGACCATATTTGCATTTCTAAAAAAAAAATGCTTTATAACATTATTCTTTATAGCCTTATCTCCCACTCAAGCTCAACTTCCTCAAATGAACTTTAAATTCATTATTAACAAAAAGCTATAGAATTTTGAATGAGTAGTTACCCACAATCTTTAGTCCAATTTACTTATAGACATGAAAGTCTTACCTTAGTTGGACAACCCCAAAGTGTAAGCTGAAAATCTATAAGGGATGTGGGTTTTACTCAATTCACAAACTCTATTAATAATGAATTGCTTCTCACATTATTGACAAAGAGGAGTAGTCAACCATATTTCTTAACAAAATTGAGTTAGATTCATATGTCTTGTACCACTTAAAAAATTTGATTGCTTTATGTTAGTGACAAAACAAGAAAACTTACTCACGAAATACTTAAGTGGTACAAAACTAAACTAGCTAACTCATATTGAGAAGCAAACTTTAGAATGTGGATTAATGAAGGATACATTGTACATTAAGTCTTTTCTCGTTCAAATTTTCTGTAATTACATAACAAAAGAAACACCTTTATGCACAATTAATGTGCCTTTAGATTGAATACGAGATTTAGACATATCACAATGTACTTCCTTAGGTTCCAATTAACTTAATTGAAACAATAATCAAAAGATATATTATTTCATCAAATATCCTTAGTGGAACTTCCTACATTATCCATCAACCTTATGTCCCAATAATAACCAAATATTGTTCTATAAGCATATAAAACTTATAGAAAAATATATAATGACAAATGACTTAAGGTAAGCAGATGAAAAATTTTGAACAATACCAAAATACTCACACATAATTTTATGTCATACATAAATATGGGTAAATAGACCAAATAGGGACACGTGGCAAGACACCATAGTGCAACATTAATCTCGTCTATGGACAGAAAATTAACTGCAGTGGTAATCTTGTTGTAATGATCAAGCATTGATAATAAGTTCTGTCAAACAAAAGTCTATCTTTGGACTGACTAATGTTCACATGAACAATCTAAATAATTATCACTCACTTATCATCACACGTGTGTTGTTATTTTGCCAAATTGTGTCTACCTATGGGCTGATCACAAAACGCATAAATAATTCCACACGACATCTATGTAATTTCAATAAAGTCGCTCTCCACATACAGAGGTTGCTATGGCAACATGATGTTTTGATTGACTAAATTGAAAATTACTAGACCAATTGAGTAAAAGCCATATGCGTTTCTCTTATCACCATATGCGCGTTATTATTCGGTCAACCTGTGTCTACCTATGGGCCGAGCACAGATCACATGAATAACTTCACACAACATTAAAATGATTTCAATAAAGTCATTCACTATGCGCAGAGGTTGCTATGGCAACATGATACTTTGATTGACTAAATTGAAAATCACAACATCATAGAAAAAGTGATCGAGAATTTCTCTACTACTCAACTGAACAACGTTAAATCGTCGCCCCAGGAAAAATTTGGATATAAAGTTCATGAATTAAAATAAATTTAATTCCAACTTTATTTAGATTGAAAGCCCATATAACCAAGTAGGCTTAAAATCTAATTTCAATAAGTTTAAATCCAAATAAACTTTGTTTTGAATTTACAACCCACTATTACCAAACTGGGCTAAAATTCAATCCATTAGTCGTAAAATAACTATCCAAAAAAAAAAGGGCTCAAGCATATAAAAACTCAACATGACATTATTTTGGAATTTAAGCCTAAACCAAATTAAACACATTAGTCATAGAAATGCTTAATATGTTTCTCATAATTGACTCAAAAATCCTAATGGATTGTATATGAAGATTTTCAATATAAATCTTATCCTTATGGGACAATTAGCCCAGCGTTCCGGAAACACATTATGAGTCTACTACAAAGTCAAACTCAAACTCCAGACCTTATAAGTTTTTTGAGATACCAAGAAAAAAAAAATAATCTCAAAATTTAACTTTTAATTTGAGTCTAAATATGAAACTTTATATGAACTTGTGTCCATTATCTTTATTTGAGTTTAAAGTCCATAAAACCAAATTAAACTTTAAATTCAACTTTATATAGACACAGATTTGTATGACCAAATTAGTCTTAACCTTAAGTAATGTGAATTAAGTTCACAAAACATAAAACAAAGTTTAAATATATAGATTTTAAGCTAGAAACAAACTTTGTTAATTTGAGCCGAATTAGACGAAAACCAAATGTTAACCTAAGCTCAAATACACACACAATTTAGCCTCAAATCAAATATAATAAAATAAGACAAAATAAAAATCCACTATTTTATTTCATCTTCTTTAGTGAAAGACCATAAAACTTTACTCCTTATGTTGATTTAAAACCTCATAAACAACCATAATAAATTTTAAATCAACTTTTAGATGGATAACTCCATAGATCCCGAAAACATACAAGTAACAATATCAATGTTTACGGTCACAAAATTTACTTAGAATTAATATAATAAACTCAAATAAGGGTAGCTTTATCTCAAGACATCATAACTCCATTGATATTTCATCTTTAGACAAAATATAATTTGTAATTGATATCTTAGTGTAGCGATGAAACATTGGCAATAATAACATATCAAACAATAAATTTTCCTTTGGGACAACTTATCGTTCATATGTATAACCAAATAGTTGTCACACATTTATCACTACAATAACACATGTTATTCTAATGAGTATTCCCCAAACCAATTCAAATAAAAGCTTATAAACCAAATTAGACTTTTATTTAATCAGTCCAAAAACAAGTTTAGACCTTCAGCCTTTAAGACATTCAACAGCATAACATCATATAGTAAATGCATATATTACCAGATTAAACAATTAAGTAATACCGCAATGTCAATTACTGAAACAATTTGATTATCATACAAATCAACAATTACTGGGTGCAAGCAATATGCGTATTCAGCCCAGAATTTTATCACTAATGCAACATCATTAAAATTGGCCCACAAATGGATAGAACATATCCTCAATTCAATTCAAATAATGTCAAACACAAGACATACTGAATTACAATTTTAATTGATGCCCAAAATTAGAGAAATAAAAGGAAACAATCAATATGTGCGCACAGATTTCAAGGCATGATCAAAGAAAAACAAAATTGTTGAATCTGTTAATATATATATACACACTCTTAATCCAATTTCGGAACAGGATCTAATCGGAATCAAAAATTCAACCAAATACAAATTTCTCCTTTTTTTTTTTTTAAATCCGATGTCAAACGCATAGGATGAGATCGAAATATTACTGCAATTCGAATTTATTAAATCTAGATCTAGCAATCGATGACTGCTCTGATACCACTTGTAGGAATTTATCATCACATAATATAAATTCAATAACAATTATCCTAGAACATGCTTTCATTCCAGGAAAATCAACATCGCTCTAGATCTGAAAAATTATTAGAAATACCTGAATCCATTGAGTTTCTTTTGCGGAACACGAACTCGATTGATTAATTGGATCAACTGGTATTATGGTCTTCCTCAACTAAATCTCCTTATTCCTCAGATGGGACCGTCGTCTTCTTTCAGATGGGGAGAAAAGAAAAGTGTGTTTGATTTAGTGAATTAGGGACCATAACCAAGAGGGTCTATATATATTAATAGGGTAGGCCACCCATTATCACCTAACCCTAGTAATATTAGGTATCCACTCATTAAGTCCATATCAATTTATGTAGCCCATGAACTCTACTTAATTTAGATCACTTAATTGAGTCCATTAATTAATTGAATAGCTAATATAATATAATTGTATATAATATGTTGCCCATAATTAGATTATACATTAGGAAATAAAATATTTCCTAACATCTCTCTCTAGAGTTTGTTCTCCCAAGTGAGACGGGGTTTAGGGTTTCTGCGCTCGGTGCTTCCATTTTCGTTCGATATCTTTGCTTTCTTCCTTTTCGGTGAGTTGTTGCTTGCTTCCTTTCCTTCTATCTCATCAATTTTTCTGTTTCTAGATTGTGGTTAATTTGGCGTCATCTTTGCGGGCATGTTGGATTGGGGTTGTCTAGGGTTTCATTTTTAGGGGTGCTTAGTTTGATTGTTAGGTCATGGAGAATGCTTTAGCGGATAAGCTTCATAAATTTGCCTTGTCTGATAAGGAAGAGGTAGGGGTGGAACTCAGGGATCTTGACATTGCTCCTACTCTTCATGAATGTAAGCTAAGTTTAATTGGAAAAGTTTTTGGGGAGAAAACTATCAATTCTCGGGGTTAAAGGCTACTCTTGGTAACCTGTGGGCAACCAAGCTCCCTTTCTCTTCGAGATGTATAGGTCCTAACACTTTTCAATTCCTGTTTAAAGCTGAGGAGGATCTGGATAAGATTCTTCTTGGTAAAACTTGGACTTTTGACGGCCAATACATCTTACTTAAAAAATGGATGCCGGGACAGGTTGAGTTTCAGGAGGAAGAGGAGAAGATTCGAGTTTGGGTTCAAATTCATAATCTTCCTCTTCACTGGGTTGCTCCTGAAACTGGTTTTAAAATTGGGAAATTAGTTGGTGAAGTTATCAATGTGTTAGTTCCTTCTGCTGGCAGTTGGGATGGTAATATAGTGAAAACCCTTGTGGAGATGAAATTGGCTGATCCTATTCCTAGGGGTGCTAATGTGAAACTTGGGCAGTAATGTAAGTGGGTGGATTTTAAATATGAGTATCTCCAAACATTCTGCTATTACTGTGGTAAAATTGGCCATAGTGACAGAAGTTGTAAAGCTAAAAATGAAGATGTAGGGAATGAAGTCAATAAGCATAATCAGTTTGGTGATTGGCTTAAGGCTTCCCCTACCAGTTTTCTTGGGTCTAGAAGTATTAGTTCATTCTCTGAGGGAAGTGAACAAGGTAGGAGTGATGAGGGTAGGCAGGATAGATCTGTGCATCAGAATAGTGGGGTGGGGGGAGAAGGTAGTAACCAGGGGCTGAATGTCAAAAGTCCTGAGAGCTCTATCCTTGAGAAGAAGGCCTTAGTTCTGAGATCTCAGAGCCTGATAGAGCCTGTAGGTGGGTCTGAAGAGGGAAGGGGTGGGGAGTCTTTGGGCAAGAGAGGTGAGGAAAACTTGGGTGAAGAAGATAACAATGAGTCTCAGCTCATGGATGTTACCATCCAATCAGCCACTATAGGTGGTAGAATTCTTCAGAGGAAGAAAAGCTCCTTCACCAGAAAAGGTAGAAATGCTAGTAAATTAGTTAGTAAAACTAGTACTGATAGAAAAGCTAGATAAAACATCAAAGAAGGAAGCAGCAGCAGATTCAAGAAGCATCGACATAATGAATAATATTGCTCAGAAAATCATCACAGATCTGAAGTTTTTCATATACATAATAATGGCTGCAGCTTAGCTTACAAGAAAAGAAAGGCAATGCAATATATATGCTCCCTCTAGGGTAACATAAAGTAAAGAAACATTAAAAGCATAATTCTATCTTTCTACTTTGGCTTGGATGATGACAAGTGGCATTATTTTTCACTCTTGGATCATGTGGAAAAGGATGATACAAAGGCTGCATGTTTTTGTCTTCTTTCTTCATTAAGCTATGCATGCACTTCTCATGATTTGCCACGTGTGCATGGCTGAGTTGACCAGCATGGCTGTGTTGACTAGCTTTAACATCCCCTCTCAAGCCGAACCCGGTCTTAGGAATAACTTGGAGCTGTGATCTAAACCGGGTGAAGGATTGTGTACTCAAGGCTTTGGTAAGTGCATCTGCAATTTGCTCACCAGAAGGAATATATTGCACTTTGAGTGATCCAGCATTTATCTTGTCTCTGACAGTGTTGGTCTATCTCAATGTGCTTAGTTCTTGCATGTTGAATGGGATTCGAAGCCAGAGCTATAGCACTTAGATTGTCAACCCATATTATGGGAACTCTTGTAGCCATTATCTTCAATTCTTTCATTAAAGATTCAATCCAAGTAATCTCTGCAGTAGTGCTTGCCAAGCTCCTGTACTCGGCTTCTGTGCTCGACCTTGAGACAGAGCTTTGATTCTTTGAACTCCAAGAAATCAGGTTTTCTCCTAAAAAGACACAAGACCCAGACATGGATCTTCTATCATCCAAATCTCCTGCCTAGTCTGAATCTGAAAAACCAGTGAGATTCAAGGTAGTGGTTTTGCTAATGAACAAACCATGATTTTTGCTCCCAGCTAAGTATCTCAAGATTCTCTTAACTGATTTCCAATGTGTGTCTAGAGGATTAGCCATAAATTGACTAACTTTGTTGACACTAAAAGAAATTTCAGGCCTAGTAATAGTTAGGTACTGCAAGCCACCCACAATGCTTCTATAGAAAGTGGGATCAATACCTGTTGAGGTCCCATCAAACTTTGACAAATGAACAGAAGTGATCATTGGTGTAGGACACTCTTTTGCATTCTCCATTTTAGCCTTTCTCAAAAGATCCATAATGTACTGACCTTGGTGCAGATGCATCCCTTCTGAATTTCTGGTGACCTCTATTCCAAGAAAATGGTGAATGCTTCCAAGATCTTTGAGGGAGAAGACTGTACTCAGCTGAGACACCAAAAGACTAATCTGCTTAGGATCACTTCCTGTTAATAAGATGTCATCAACATAAACTAAGAGAAAAATTTGATGATTTCCTTGATCTCTGAAGAATAAGGAGGTGTCTGCTCTTGAATTCTTAAAACCAAGCCTTGTTAAGACAGTTTTAAATTTGTCAAACCATGCCCTGGATGCCTGTTTCAGACCATAAATAGCCTTGTTCAATTTACAAACAAGAGATGCTGATTTCTCCTCAAACCCAAATGGCTGTTTCATGTAGATGTCTTCTTGGAAATCACCATGCAAGAAGGCATTGTTTATATCAATGTGTCTTATGTTCCAACCATAATGAACTGCCACAGTTAACATTAGCCTTATGGTTGTTGGTTTTACAACTGGACTGAAAGTTTCACAAAAGTCCAAACCAGCTGCTTGAGAAAAACCTTGAGCAACAAGTCTTGCTTTATGTTTTACAACTGCACCATCTGTTCCCTTCTTTAGTTTAAAAACCCATTTACTTCCTACCAAATTTTTGCCAGGTGGTAAGGGAACTAAGGTCCAAGTTTGGTTCTTGACCAAAGCATCATATTCTTCTTGCATGGCATTCCTCCATTGATCAATTTTCAAAGCTTCCTCAACAGTCCTTGGTTCATCTCTTCTTTCATCAACAAGAAAAATCCTTTTGGGTCTTAGGTTGCCTGTTTTTGACCTTGTAACCATTGGATGTCTGCTTTGAACCTGACTTGTCTGATCATCTTGATAGCTTGTCTCATCAATAGGAAGGTTTACTGCCAAAGGTATAGTGGAGTAAGAGTCACTGCTTGAAGCACTTTGAGGTGTGTGGTGATGTTGTTGACTGTAGGGTGTCATGGTGCTAGTGTTAGGTGAGACTCTTGTACTGAGATCATGGTCTTTGCTGGCTTCATTAGACTTGTCATTCCTTCTGACTTCATGATGCTCAAAGATGGGACCTTGAGTAAAAACTGGTGAATATATCTTCTGAGAATGTTCCTTGTTGAGTTGAGTTTGAAAAGGAAGGATTTGTTCATCAAATATGACATTTCTAGTCACTATCACTTTCTTTGATGGCAAAAGAACTTTGTACCCTTTATAGTTGGAGCTGTAACCAATGAAAACACCTGGAACTGATCTGAACTCTAATTTGTGTTTGTTCAAAGGCCTCACATGAGGATAACATCTGCATCCAAAGACTTTCAAGCTACTGTAGTCTGCCTTCTTCTTATACAGCTTCTCAAAAGGAGTTTTAAAGTCAATAACTTTGCTACTCAGTCTATTTATGATATGGACAGCAGTAGAAAAGGCATCATCCCAGTAGGACAGTGGCAGATTTGACTGAGCTAAGAGAGAAAGGCCCATTTCAACTATATTTCTGTGTTTCCTCTCAGCCACTCCATTTTGTTGTGGAGTGTAAGGACAGGAGATCCTGTGATGAATTCCTTGCTCTTGCAAATGATTCTGCAAACTCTTGTACTCAGTACCACCATCTGTTTGAAGAGCTTTAATTTTGAAATTTAACTGATTTTCAGCTGCAGCCTTAAAATGCATGAAAGCTTCCTTTACCTGAGTTTTATCCTTTAGAAAATAAATCCATGTGTACCTGCTGAAATGGTCCACAAAACTAACATAATAGATAAAACCATTTGTGGACTTTATAGGAGCAGGACCCCACAAATCACTATGCACCAATTCAAAAGGATGAGAAGCAACAAACATAGAATCTGAAAAAGGCAGTTTGTGACTCTTTGCCATAATGCAAGAAGGACAAATAAAGGAGTTTTCATCTCTCTTATAAGAGATATTACAGTCATCCAAGGTCTTGAAAATAACATCTTTCCCAGCATGGCCTAGCCTATTATGCCAGAGGCTAGAACTCAAATTTTTATTGAAAGCAGTAAGATTAACATGATAGGTTTCTTCTGTTGGCTGCACTGAAGTCACTGCATTGCTCTTGCAGAGTTGTAAGTTGAACCGGTACAATCCATCCTCAAGGATTCCTCTGAGGAGTGTTGTCCTGGTAGCTTGATCCTTAAAAAGACAAAAAGTGGGATGAAATTTAAAGAAGACTGCATTGTCAGATGCAAACTGAGACACACTAAGGAGATTTCTAGTTATAGTGGGTACATGCAAGAGATTTTTTAGGAGAAAATGTAACACCCCGCTTTTCCATAAATATCAGAGTGCATTTTTCGCAAATTCTTTTCTTAATAATACATATTTGTTTGCGAAATCCTTTTCGGGATGCTACTAAAAACCATTCATTGCTTAAGAAATCCGTTACCATTATTTAAATTTAACCTTGAAGAATAAACGGATTAATTTAGATCAACTGGCATGTAATACTTTATAAAAATCTGTCTGATAAATCAGTTTAAAAACAAAAACTGACATGCTAGTTGAAATATCGTAAAGTGACAGCGGAAGTCATACGTGGCAAAACATAGCTGTACCATAATGTACAATGGCTGCTAGCCATATCTCTGACCACGATCCACAAACCAGCTCACTCCTCTCGTCCGACGCTGTTCCTGAAAAACATGATAAAAGTGGGAGCGTGAGTACTAAACACTGTACTCCGCAGAAACTCTTACTAAAGTAAACATTAATAATAATTGCATCATCATGATCAACATATGCATATCTGCTGCTATATGTAACTGCTCATCAACAGTATAAACTGGATGTAAACTGTGTCTGCCGACTGTAATAATACTAGCCGGAACCATGTGCACACCCTAGTGGTCAGATCTAGCCACTAGAGCTCGGAGTGGAATTACGCTGCTGGCCACCACTCTAAGCGGAACTGATATATACATACCTCGCATGATAGCTGTAATTATACGTAATGTAATACTCAGTCTGAGTCCCCACCTGAACTGCTGGTTTGAAAATGTAAGTGCTGATAGCTGCTGACTAATCAAACTGTAAAATATATAAACAATTACTAATTACTATGCTCAGATTTGATAAAATAACTGATTAACATGTTAAGATGCTCTACTAGACTTTAAACATGATATCTGAACTTATCCGGTATAACCGGAACTGAACAAACTCGGAAGTGGTCTGACATGAGTTTACTAAACTGGGCTGGACTCGGAATTTAACTGAAATTGGGACTTGAACATAAACCGGGATTTAAAATAATAAAATAATGGGTCAAACCGGTATAAACCGGTCAGTTTCCGGTCTGGTCAGACCGCCGGCTCGCTGCGTCCCGGCGGTCAGCTGCTGACTCATCAACCGGCCTGCTAAGGCCGTAGGCACGGTTGCTGTTTACGGTTCTTAAGCCGCTTTCTCTATTAGCTCGACAACCTCACAACTAACACAACATGATCCTTACTGAAAAGCAATTTAAAACATAATCACGGAATTCACTTGCAAACACAACTTCTACATTATGGACTGAATAGGGACCGTCGGACTAAGGCCAATCCTTGGCCAAACATCAATTTGCCTCGACCATCAAGGTTTGACTGAACCTAAAATCACATATAATGACTAACCATACTTGACTTACTCGAACAAATATGATTGTACTGAAAGATAACATGATAGCGCATGAACTAGCCCCGAAAGCATGCATTACCGACTTCCATAGGCCAAATCATGGACAAAACCACAACTTATCTCGACCTATCTTTTTATACTGAATACATGAGGACATAACATGATGAAACAAACATGAATTGCACAAGAGTTGTCAGATAAAACTTGAACTTACTCGATCATGACCTAATCTGGCCTATACCGAGCATAACTCACTAATTTCATGCATTTCTTGTCATGAGCTGATTAAGCTGACTTTAACCTGCCCTAATTAACATGAGGGGATGCTGATCATGAGGTTAACTTCACAATTACTCGGTGTTATTCGTATAAAACCGAACATCACTCGGTCATGACCTATATGGCCAAAACCGAACCCTTTTTGGTATTTTCTTGCATTTCTTATCATGAACTGCTGAAACTAACTTGAACATGAGCTGGTTAACATTAAAAGATACTGATTATCAGCTTACCTTGCTAAGTGTTCGGTAAACTTCCATGAAAGAACATGATTCCCCATGGACAATCTGATTTATCGCCCCCGGTCATAAGCTCGCGCATGTGTATGTTCATGGCTATTTTTCTTGATTTATTCTAAGTATTTTGCTGAGCTTATTCTAAGTGTATGATCTGAATAATCTCCTATCCTTTAGCCCCAAAATACTGACTTATACACGGTGAAAATGAAGTGGGACGAGAAAGAAAGGCTCGACCAATGGTCTCTCGCCATGTGCCGCGCTCTAAGGCCGTTGGGTGGCTTCCTCGGGCTGACTCACCCCTTTTGAAGCTTAGTCATGACCTGAGCACTTCTCATCCCTCCATGTGTCCTCTTGACTTAAGCTAATGCACGTAAAATGGAAGAAACTTGGACATTAGGCACGTTAACCTCGGTTAGCCGTGCTAATGGTACGCTTAGGGCTAATGCATGCGCTTAGGTGCTAATGTGTGCGTACCATTGGCTTAGTGAATGCTTGTGGCTAATCAAGCTACTTAAATACATGATTAGCACTAAACATGATTACCTTAATTAATCCTCATTAATGTTAATTAATCTTAATTAACATTAAGCTAATCATGATTATCTTAAGCTAATCTCGATTAATTATCTTAAACTTGATTAAGTTAATTAAGCACGGACTAATGACCATTACTTAATTAACGATGGACGGTGTACCAATGTGAACGCGTCACAGTATAGGTATACCGAACTTGACATGAGGAACTTTACTGGATTAACTATCGGAATATTATTCCGAACATGAACATGACATTCGAAAGTTAATTCGAATATTCTTGACTTAGACGATTTACCCAAATATAATATTTCGAATAATTCGTCAACTTGACTTATTAATTCCAGACTCATTAACTAAGTAAATGAATCGGAATTAAATCTGAAAACTTATTCGGTTATCAACCGAATATATCGACTAATAGTCGAACTTAGAATCTGATTGACTGAGTTACCTGAACTTGAACATAAAAAATTAAAAGCTAGTATTTTCCTTTATTAATAAAACCTGGGGTGTTACAGAAAAGCTTTAGAATCATAAGTTGACTTCAAGGTAGCATTACCAATGTGAGTAATGGGAACAACAGCTCTATTTTCCATTTGAATTCTATTGTTACCAACATAATCAGATGCCATGTTCAAGTTGTTGAACTCATTGGTAACATGAGCTGTAGCTCCTGAATCTGGAAACCAACTGGCTTCTGAGCTATTGTCTGAGTTTGTTGCATAAGAAGATCCATACTGAGGGCCCATTTGAGCAAGGTTGATAGCAGGATTCCTAGAATGACCTTGCTGCCCAAAAGCAGTGTTGCCTTGAGTCATGTTTTGATTCCTATGCCAGCACCTATCTGCAGTGTGCCCAGGAATTTGACATATTTGGCATATAGGCTTGGAGTTGTTGTACCTGCCTCCCATTCCTCTAGAGTATCTACCAAAGCGGCCACCTCTTGCATTTGGAAAACCTCTAAAGCCACCTCTAGTCCCTTGGAAGCTGTTTTGAAAGTTGTTGTTGAAATTTCTATTTTGATGGCTTTGAGTTGCTGAGTTGATGGATGGTTGTGATCCTTCTGAGTTGAGGGTTGTTCCAGTAGCATTGTTAGATTCCATCCTAGCTTCATAGCTCAAGAGTAGTGCTTGTAACTCAGCCAGAGTGCAAGGTTCAATCCTTGAGGTTACACTCACAACAACAACATCATATTCACTTGGTAAACCACTTAGGACATGGAGGATTTGGTCTTTTTCTGAAATATTATGACCAGCAGAGGCTAACACATCACAATAGCTCTTCATCTTGCTAAGATACTCCTTCATGGCTATACCAGTCTTTTTCAGAGATTGTAATAGAATCTTGTACTGCATTATCTTAGCTTGTGATTGTGTTGCAAAGTTATTCTCAAGAGCTAACCAAATTTCTTTTGCAGATTCTAAACCAACAGTCAAGATAAGAATGTTTTCACTGAGAGAAGACAGAATCCAAGAAGCAAGAATCTGGTCTTGTCTTTGCCAAGTTGAAAAATCAGAATTTACCTCAATGTTGCCTTCTTGGTTTGAGACAAATTTTTCTGGAGCCCGTCCATTTCTGTCAATAAATGATTCCAAGCCATAGCCCTTGATAGTAGTGAGAGCTTGTTGTTTCCAAATAAGATAATTTGATTCATCTAGTTTCACAGAGATAAGTTGGCTCACAGGATAAACTATTTGAGGTTGAGTTTTGACATTGGGGTTTGGATCAGGTCCTGTGTTGGTAGAGCTCTCTTCTGCCATGGCTGAAGCTAAACAGAGAAAAAGAACAAGAAGAAAAGGAAGGGGAAGATATCAGAGTCAGGTGGATACCTGCTCTGATACCATGATAGAAAAGCTAGATAAAACATCAAAGAAGGAAGCAGCAGCAGATTCAAGAAGCATCGACATAATGAATAATATTGCTCAGAAAATCATCACAGATCTGAAGTTTTTCATATACATAATAATGGCTGCGGCTTAGCTTACAAGAAAAGAAAGGCAATGCAATATATATGCTCCCTCTAGGGTAACATAAAGTAAAGAAACATTAAAAGCATAATTCTATCTTTCTACTTCGGCTTGGATGATGACAAGTGGCATTATTTTTCACTCTTGGATCATGTGGAAAAGGATGATACAAAGGCTGCATGTTTTTGTCTTCTTTCTTCATTAAGCTATGCATGCACTTCTCATGATTTGCCACGTGTGCATGGCTGAGTTGACCAGCATGGCTGTGTTGACTAGCTTTAACAAGTACTGAGGGGGATGGGAATAACAATAAGGGTAAGGAAGAAGATAAAAAGAAAGGAAAAAGATCTTTTGATAATAGAGGGGATAGTAATGTTGAGAGTACTATTAAAAACAACTACTGCAAAAAACTAAAAAAGAATGAACTTTCTGTTTACTTGGTGGAGAAAACTAGCCATAACTGGTCCCAAGGTGACCAATGAAGGTTGCGGTGTGGAATTCTAGAGGGTTGGGGGGACCCTCTATAATTTTCCAAATCAAAGAGTCTCTAAAGACTCACCTCCCAGATTTTCTTTTCATTTCTGAAACAAAAAAAAAAAAAGAAAAAATTTGTGCAAACTGTTTGTAGGAAGTGTAAGTTTGAGGATAGATGGGCTGTTTTCAATCCTTTAGGTTCTAGATGAGGGCTTTTGTTATGTTGGTCAGTTAATATTGTAGTTGAGAAGCTGATGTCCACTGATTTCTGTTTTGAGGTGTTATTTAGGTTCAACAATAGTGATGTTTCTCAGTGGGGGATTTTTGTGTATGCTAGCAACATTCCTGCTATAAGGGTGGCTCAATGGGATTATTTATTGAGACATAGTATGGGATGGGGGAATATCTGGGTTTTGGGAAGGGATTCCAATGATATCTTGGATAATTCTGAGAAAAGAGGAGGATATAGGAGGGAGGAGAGCAGTTTTAAAGATTTCAAGAACTTGGTTAGGGGTTTGGGGGTTGTGGAGAGCAAGGTGGAAGGACACCCTTTCACTTGGTCTAACCATAGGCAAGGGTCTGATTTCATTGAGGAAAAATTAGATAGGTTTTTTTTATCTCCTGAGTGGATCAGATTTACCCTAATGCTGTGGTGAATCACTTACCCCTCTTCTCTTCTGATCACTGTATGCTCATCCTCAATGTGGATAGCTCTGTGACTAAGTCCCCTAGGAGATTTCTTTTTGACAATAGATGGAGTTAGCCTATTCAGTATTCGAGGCAGAATTAGAAATGTTAGGAAGGCTATCCTTGGGTGGCTTCCTACAATTTTCCATAATTCTGCTAAGGAAATTGATAAGCTAAAGGGATGTCTGTTGGAGTGTGAAGCTCTTGGGGAGGGTAGAGACTGGGATGAGTGGAGAAACTGTAGAAATATATTGCATGTTGTTTATACAAAAAGACTTCTGGCAACAAAAAGCTAGAATTAACTGGTTAAAATGTGGGGATAAAAATACCAAATTCTTCCAAGCTTCTGTGAAGCAAAGAAGGAGAGGTAATTGTTTAGACAACTTGTGCAAATCTGATGGGGCTAAATGTAGTAGTGATAAGGAGACTATTGATATTATTGAATCTTATTTTGATCACCTGTTTAAAACTTCTAACCCAAGGGTGGCTAGTTGTAATCTAGAGGGCATTCCATGTTCAATTTCTCAGAACATGAATGACAAACTTACTGAGAATCTCTCTGAGAAAGAGATATGAGAAGCACTCTGTGATATGCACCAAGACAAAGCACCAGGGGAAGATGGGTTAACTGTTGGGTTTTTTCATAGCTCCTGGTCCATTATTAAGGATAAAGTGTGTGATGATGTGTCTAACTTTTTCATTAGTGGTAAAATGCCCATTGGTATCAATCATGCTATAATCACTCTGATTCCCAAAAAGAAAAACCCTCCCTATATTACTGAGTTTAGACCTATAAGCCTGTGTAATGTCATGTATAAGCTGATTGCTAAAATTTTGGCTAATAGGATAAAACCAGTTCTGCATGTGTGTGTGTCCTCTGCTCAGTCAGTATTTGTCCCAGGAAGGCAAATCCTGGACAATGCCATCATTGCCAATGAATGTATTCATTACATTAACAGCAAAAGGACTGGCAAAGATAGATTTATGGCTGTTAACTTGGACATGTCTAAAGCCTATGATAGAGTAGAGTGGGAATTTTTAACCAGAGTGTGTACTAAAATGGGGTTTTGTAATAAATTTGTGAACTGGATCTTAGCTTGTGTGTGTTCCACTACTTTCAGTTTTAATCTTAAAGGTTCTAATGTGGGATTTGTCAAGGCTAGTAGAGGGTTGAGGCAGAGGGACCCTTTGTCCCCTTACTTGTTTATCTTAGTGTCTGAAGCATTCTCCAACCTGATTTGTCAAGCTAGGTCCAATAGAGTTTTTCAGGGTATTAGAGTTGGTAAGGCTGCTCCTGTTATTTCCCATTTGTTTTTTGCTGATGACTCCCTATTGTTGTGTAAAGCTGATTCCCAGCATGCTCATCTGATTTTGAATATCCTTCATGAATATGGCTCTGCTTCTGGACAATGTGTTAATCTTAGTAAATCTTCTGTCTTTTTCTCTAAGAACTCTGATGATTCTCTCAAATCAGAGATTTGTTCTATTCTTCAGGGGGTTAACTTTGTGCAGAAATCTAAATACCTTGGTCTTCCTTTGGGAATAGGCAGGTCTAAGAGAGAGACATTCCAATTTGTGAGTGAGGCAGTTAAAACCAGAATTTCTAATTGGAAAAATGTGTATTTGAATGAATCTGGGAGAGAAACTCTTTTGAATTCTATGATTGGGGCTCTTCCTACATATATTATATCATGCTACAGAATCCCTCTGACAGTGTGTGATGATATATGTAAGGAATCAGCAAATTTCTGGTGGGGAAAAAAAGGGTGGGGGTGGCAACAAAATGCATTGGGCTAGATGAGAGAGGTTAGCTTATTCTAAGGGGGAGGGGGGATTAGGCTTTAAGGATTTGAGAGCTTCTAATGAAGTCCTATTAGTTAAGCAATTGTGGAGAGTGTTGACCAGACCTAATCTGCTCATGAGTAGGGTAATTAGAGGAAAATATTTTCCAAAGGGCAGAATTTGGGATGTTCAAGCTATGAGTGGGGACTCCTGGCTTTGGAAATGTTGGATGAGGGCAAGAAAATCTCTTAGATTGGGGACTAGATATAGGATTGGGGATGGGAGAAGTGTTAACATTTGGGAGTCTCCTTGGATTCCTGGTATTTCTGGATTTAGTCATGAATGCAAATTCATAGAGGATAGAGATAGATTAGAAAAGGTGAGGGATCTTATGGGAGAAGGGGGGTCTTGCTGGGATAGGGAGCTAATTAATCAGACTTTTGATCCCCAGACTGCTAAGGCCATCACTAACATTCCTCTTAATGCCTTAGGCATGAGAGATAGATTGGTTTGGCATGGGCACAAAACAGGAATTTTTACAGTTAAGAATGCTTATGAGGTGATTATGAACAAGAAGAAGAGTGTCAAGGGGATGGGAGGTAGTAGTAATTATGAGCAGATTGAGAGAATGTAGAAATTTACTTGGAAATTGCCTATTCAAAAGAAAATCAAAAATTTTCTTTGGAGATGTTGGCATGGGCTTCTTAGTACTATGGTTCAGTTGTGTAAGAAGGGTATTCACTGTGAGAGGATTTGTGAGGTTTGTGGGGAGGGAGAGGAGGACTTGAACCACCTGCTATTTCATTGTCAGAAAGCAAAGAAGTGCTGGAAACTTCTTGGGGATTAGAGATTCAGGAACTGATTTTGGGGTGTGGTGGTTGGATATCTGTAATGCTTCCAAAGCCACTAATATAGTAGATAGAATTAGCTTATCTACCTACCTATTGTGGTGGCTTTGGAAAACTAGAAATAGTTGGGTGTTTCAAAAAAGATGGGTTAGTGAGGATAGAGTAGTGAAATGTGTTTGGGATGAGTGGAACTGTTTCAATGTTTGTCTGTGTTTGAGCAGATTGGGGGATGGGAATGGGAGTGTTGAAGGTAGAACATGAAAGGTGGATGTGAATAAGAATCTGGATGAGAGAAAGGGTTGGGTTGAGGGCACAGAGCCTGAAGATAGTGTTCAAGTAGCTGTGAGCTGTTGGCTTTACAATGGCAGACTGGGAATGAGAGGTAAGGCTTTGAAGCAGAACAAGGTAATGCAAATGTAGGATGCATCTAGGGATTTCTTAGGGAATTCAGTGGAGGCTCACTTAGCAGGACTTTGTTGGGTTATGAACAAATCTCATCAGCATAAATGGAGGAAAATCACTTGCTTTGTGGACAACAAAGAGATGTGGCTGAGGACTCAAGAAATGCTGGGAGATCAAGAGCTTGGAAACAGTGCAGTTGGGATCTTATTGGATTTGTTTAAATACTTTCAGTATTGTAATTTTGTTTTGGATAAAAACATGTGTATGGATTGGAATAGCCAAAATGGCTCTCCAAGGTGATTTGTAGAAATCATTCTTTGGTAGCTCTAGCTTGTAGCTTTACTAGTTAGGGCTTCATTGTGCCTATTTAGGCCTCGATTTGTAAGACTATTTCGTTTGAGTAATTTATATTTGGTTGTCGTTGGAAAAAAAAAACAAATATATTTTCCATCCCGAAACAAATTGGTGGAAGGAGGAGTAGCCTGTTATACTTATAAGGTGGATCTATTTTCCATGTATAAACGATGTGAGACAACTCACAAGTGATATTCTAACATGCCCTCTCGCTTGTGAGTCCTTCGAAAGCCCAAGCCCAACCGGGTTGAGTAATGGTTACGTCATCGCACGGTCACCAATAGAACCGGTTCTGATACCATGAAAGAAACTGAGGGAAAACGAGTGCGGTTCCACTAACATGAAGTGCACCATAAGGGGGAAAGCTCATATGAAGCCCAAGTGAGGTTCCATTACAAAACCAATTGGTGGAAGGAGAAGTAACCATTAGACTTATAAGGTTGGTCTATTTTTCATGTATGAACGATGTGAGACAACTCACAAGTGATATTCTAACACGCCCTCTCACTTGTGAGTCCTTGGAAAGCTCAAGCCCAACTGGATTGGGTAACGGGTACGTCATCGCACGGTCAACAATATAACCAGTTCTGATACCATGAAAGAAACTGGAAGGAAATGAGTGCAGTCTCACTAACATAAAACGTACTATAACGGAAAAAGCTCATATGAAGTCTAAGTGGGATTCCATTCTAAAACCAATTGGTAGAAGGAGTCGTTCATTAGACTTATAAGGTGGGTCTATTTTCCATGTATGAATGACGTGAGACAACTCACAAATAATATTCTCACAGTTTTAGAGCCAATCCATTACGAGTTTGCGTTTGCATGAGTCGTGCTAAAAAGTTATTTGAATTAATGTGCATGAGATTAATTTCGTATCTATGGTGCATATATCATTGAAAAATTATGAGATCTTAATACATGAATTGTGAGTACATATATGATTGAAAAGTTACAAGATCTTGATACATGATTAGTGGGTATTTTATTGAAAGGTAATGAGATCTTGACACATGGCGAAACATCTTAATGGGCCCATATTAATGTTCATGTGACCATCTTTTTTATGAAAGAAATAAAAATGGATCGTTGTGGCTGTATGTGATACATCGATTGTCCAAGGCTGGCGAAGATCCTAGCTCTGGTCAAATGAGTGGTGACATTGTTGTAGTTATGAGTATTTTTTATTTTTCACATAGTGACATTTTCGTTACGCAAATGTGCATTTTAATTTTATTTTATTTTTTTGTACAGGGACCTTCCGGTTTCCGGATCTACAGGGAAACCGACTAATCCGGAATCGAGCCGGGTAGGACCACAAGGGCGGCAAAGCTCTCCCTCAAGAGTTAATTTAACATGCATTTCATCTAACAGTTGTATACATTTTGTAGAGTGGTGGTAATTTGGTAAATTTATGAACTTTGTAACTATCACTATAAGAAAACATTTCAATTCCAACAAAAAATTCCAACGGCAAAAATTTCCGTTGGAAATTCCAATCAATATTTCAACAAACTTAATTTTATGTTAGAATAAGTGTTGAATGGTTAGGAATTCCAACGGATTTTTTCCGTTGTAATAGTTGTAGGAATTTATTTTCATAGGATTTTCCGTTGGATATTAGCTATTCCAACGGTCGTTTTTCCCACGAATTTTTATACGTAGGAATATCCGTTGGAATAACTATTCCAACGGAAAATATAAAGAATTCCAACGGAAAATTTCCGTTGGAATGTAAGAGTTTTTTTTGTAGAATATTTAGGTAGTGACAATTTTATAATTTCGTATAAATATGACATCATTTTTAATGTGTATATCTACACACAAGATTTTGCAATTTACTTATCAATATTGGGCATACTAGTACAACACCCGTGTATTACACGGGTGCTTGTTAAAAAATTATTCTTAAATTTTAAAATTAATGAGAAAGCTATAAAAATCTAGTTTATTTTTTTACAAAAAAATATATATTACTCTATATTTTAGAATGATATGTGTTGTATTATATTAGTTTTTATAACTTATATCATATAACTACTTGAAATATAAATATATTAGTTGATAAATAATGTTATTTTTCTAATTAATATTAAAAATAATTTTATTATTGTTATAAAGATAAATATAAATTAATTTTTTTATACATACAATATGAATGTTAAATCGAAGCTCATCAAAAAACGATTAATTTGATATATTACATATGTAAAACTGATAAAAAATACAAAAGTTATTAACTTTTAAAATATATATACAATTCAATAGTTATAATCTATATATATATAATTGCTAGCTAATCATTAAATAAAACCTCATAAATAAAACCTAATTAATAAAACCTCATTTATTTTCCCTCCAAAAGAAGTTACAAAATTTTTCATTCATGTTTTACCTTTCACATTAATACACCCCATTAAGTGTAATCATGTAAAAAAATTAATAGCATTAACTATTATATAATATAATAGCAAAAAATAGCACTAACTACTATAATAATAATAATAATAATAATAATAATAATAATAATAATAATAATAATAATAATAATAATAATAATAATATCTTGAAACAATAAAATTGTTTATACTTATGTAATTTACATTTAGTGTAAAATATTATAAGTTGGTAATAGCATTAGCTATTATATTATATAATAGCAAAAAAATACATGATTACACTTAATAGGGTGCATTAATGTGAAAGACAAATATGAATGACAAATTTTATAACCCTTTTTGGATGGAAAATAAATGAGGTTTGATTAATTAGGTTTTATAAATACATGATTACACTTAATTAGGTTTTATGAATGATATTATTATTATTATTATTATTTTAATTTTGTATTTCATGAAACAATTTTCTTTAGAAACAATTAGTAAATAGTTTTAATACTATAGTAAAAAAAAACTTTAAAATCAAATAAGAATAGTAATAATAATATTAATTATTATCATAATAATAATAATAATAATAATAATAATAATAATAATAATAATAATAATAATAATAAAGTTTTCAAGTAAATTATTTGACCGTGATTCCTCCAAATTATAATAATTAAATTACCCAATTTATATTAATCAATATAGTGATTCATATGTACTCAAATAATTTATATAAATATTATTTTATTTTTACTAATGGTTATATCTTGAAAATGTGGTATGTTTATTATATAGAATTTTAATATAAAATTCACATATCTTGAAAATGTGATATGTTTATTATCTAGAATTTTAATATTAAATTCACATATCTTGAAAATGTAAAATGTTTATCACCTGTAATTTTTATATTGAATTCACACATATTACTTATAATATTTTATGTACATCTGTGCATGTGCACAGGATGATAACTAGTAAGAAATGATATTGAAATGTAATTAATACATGTAACATGACCATAAATAATCAATATATTTATGGTAATCTGAACCTAATTATTTTTAGTTTGGAATTAAATTAAAATTTACCCAAGCCTAATAACAAAGCATGTAATTTTGTTACATATGATTCCAAAGCACCAGAAGCAGCCACATAGGCTCAGCGCGTTCTGAATTAATATATGAGGGGGATTGGGCGAATTATCTAGATCTCAACATCCGATTAAAAAAAGTCCAAATGCATCACATATTAGTAGAAATTTTTGTCTAATACTTATTAACTTCTGGATTTTTGAGATATTTCAATACAGGCACATAAATTCTTAAATAAATGCGGTATATTTGGCATAGTAAATCATATATTTTATTAAATTTTATTGTGAGAATATTCCACATTAAGTAATATATTTGATTAAATTTTATTTTGTGAATATTCCACATTAAGTAAAATATGGAGCGAATGATGGTAGACGAAATTTGAATTTTACTTTTCTATAAAATCGAGTATAATCAAAGCCAAGTTAGAGATTATACTATGCCTAAAATGGACTAGTTGCTAGGATTTCTTATACAATTCCATTATTTTAGTCATTACCATGTCAGCGAATTCAGTTCTCAAATAAGCACAATCCCACTTGTTAATACTAGTGCGTACTCATGAGATGCACGAGCTAACAATCCCACTTGTTAATACTAGTGCAGTACTCGTGAGATGCACAAGCTAATTTTATTAAGGTAAACATTTAGATTTCGATAATTGTAAGAACGTAAACGCATGTATTGAAATAAATAAAAATTAACTTTTATATTATTAAACATATCCTTGTATGCAATATTATTTGTTTGGTCTTTTGGTGCGTCGTCTATCACCACAAATTATATTAGGATTCGAGAGAGGCTTAAATAAATCAATTAATTATTTAGCGAGATACATATGATATTTTGAAAGTGCATGCAATCATTATTTATTTTGTAAGTTTGCAATCAATTTCAAATTTATATTGTAGAGGATTAAACAAAACCCCAACGGTTCTTCGGCCTACCACCTTTCTTTTTCAAGGGTTGAGCTTGTTCAAATTTTTAGAATGTTCCAATCCGGTTTCATTTTGAATTGCAAATTAATACTGACACTATTTTATGTTTGAAAAAAATCGAACTAAAGAAAGTAATAGCCAAATGAGAAGATATTTTTAAATTATAATTTTCAATTTAAAATTGAGCCTAATTTCCATGCAATCCTATTTTTTTTTAATAAACATGACCTATGGCAATTAAGTAAACATACATGTTATAGCATTTCGCCTAATTCGAAATTCTCGATTTTATGGTAAACTTAATTATTTAATAAAAAATGAGATAATTTTCACTTTTACAATATCGTCATGCCGAATTTTACATAATTTATCCCGATTTCTACGCACTCTGATTTTTTTAATAACCAATTAATCTGTTGCAATTAGTAAAAGAAACATGTTATAGTATTTTGCCTAATTCGAAGTTTTCGGTTTTGTAGTAATCAATTTTTAAAAAAAAAAAAATTGAGAAAGAATTTTGACTTATGCAAAATTGTAAACATCAGTCGAAATTTACCTAAATTAAATCCACAAAATCTATGAATTTAAGATGCATATATAGCTGATTGATTTTTTATGAATAATTTCAAAAAAGAAATAAAAATTGTCAAAAATATAATGCAATAAATGCTAATTGACTTTTCTTGTTACTGTTTT
>CACSLK010027773.1:13223301-13236848 GCA_902706635.1 Striga hermonthica
TTAGTTTAACCTGCTTAATATTTTTTTATTGGATGTGCATACTAATTGTTTAATATCTATTGTAATCAATTTATTATTATTAGATGCACAGATAACTAATTACAGTAAATAGAAAAATTTCTTACTTATAATATTAAAAATTAATTCCATGCACCCTCGATTAGATGAATTTAGATATGGATCACCTTAGCAAACTTCCATCGAGATGATAGTTGAATCTGTTTACGGACAAACATACTTCTCCATCTCAAAATGAATAATATTATAATGTAGTTATTACCATGTAATGTGTCACATCTCAAAACGAATAATCTTATAATGTGAAACTTTTATTTTTATCTATCTATTAATATATAAAGAGGGAATGATATTTATTTGAAAAAAGATAAAAAAAAATCAGCAAAAAAAAAAAAGAATTCATTTCCCGCCTAAAGTCAATATAATGAAACTAAAGATTTTTGGCAAAAAGTTGAAATCTGAGGGCCATCCAACCAATTTTGAAAATTTTGAAAAAAAAATAAATTGAAAAATCTAAATAAAAAGATTACATGCAGATTTTTTGGAGATTCCATATTATCTAACTTTCATACAATAGGAATGGACACATGTCCTATTTTCATTGGTCCACTATAAATTTTATATGATAAGATAAGTATAACTCAAATTATTGATATTATTTTATTTTAAAAAATAAAATAAAAAATATCAAAATTTGTATTTTTTTCATACTCTATAAATAGAGACCACTCTTGATATGTTTTGGAACATAGTTGAAATTATTATGTTGGGTTAGGTTGTAGATAAAACAATACCAAAAAATATATTGTAGATAATATTTATTAAACAAATAAATAAAAATAAAATAAATATTATACTATCTTTATTAGGTCACCAAATAAAAAATAATAAAAGAATAACAAAAATAGCAAAATCCGTGACCCGGGTCAAATTGTGACCCTGGATCGCAACCTAGCCACAAGGAGGGAGAGAGAAATGAGGTGAGTGAAATGGGGCATGTGTCCTATTCTTATTGGTCTATAAAATTTTTTTATAATAAGATAATTGTAACTCAAATTATTGATATTAATTTATATGAAAAAAATATATAAAAATTTATTTTTCATTTTTATAAATAGAGACCACTCTTGATATATTTTGGAACATAATTGCAATTTTTATCTTTTCACTTTTTTTTTTCTTAATCGTAACTTATCAATTTTATCATATCTTTTATTTTATCTTATCACAACTAAAACAATAACAAAAAAATTATTGTAGATAATATTTAATATATATATATATATATATAAATAGATATAAAATAAATATTATGTTGGGTTGAGTTAAGTTGGGTTTGAGATAAAGGACTATTCTACTATGCCTTTTCCAGATATGGTTAGTATTAATTCAAGTGCGAACCGTCTGGTTCTGGATGAACTTAACTATGACCGTAAGGCTCTAGCTATTGAGCATGATGCATTGCTGACACATATGACCGATGAACAGAAGGGTGTTTATTCCAAAATAATGACATATGTTCATTCCGGCAGGGGCGGCGTGTTTTTTGTGTATGGTTATGGTGGAATTGGAAATACATACTTGTGGAGGACTTTAGCTGCTCGGCTAAGATCGCACGGTCGTATTGTGCTTTGTGTTGCATCAAGTAGAATAGCATCTCTCCTGTTGTCGGGCGGACGAACTGCACATTCTCGATTTGGCATTCCTATTTCCGTGCATGAAAATTCATCGTGTGAGATCAATCAGGCTAGCCCCCTTGCCGAGTTGATTATTCGCTCTTCATTGATCATATGGGATGAGGCCCCAATGATGCATAAGCATTGTTTTGAAGCTGTTCAAGCATATTTTAAGGCAGTAATGAGAGCCCTCGACCCGACAAATCATCATAAACCGTTCGGAGGCAAGATTGTTGTGTTTGGTGGAGACTTTCGACAAATCCTTCCGGTAGTTCCAAAGGGGAGTTGTCAGGAGATTGATAATGCTGCTATTAACTCTTCTAGAAATTGGGGAGAATGTACTGTGGTTAGGCTTACAAAGAATATGCGTCTTCAGAGCATTGGCAATTCGAATGAACGTGACGAGCTGACCGCTTTTGCTGATTTGATAGCGAGCATTGCAGATGGAACATTGGGGGGTAAAAATGATGGATGTTCTCCGATAGACATACCAGATGATCTATTACTAGAGCCATCCGATGATCCAATTGTAAAAATTGTTGAAAGCACGTTTCCTATGTTCAAGAATGCAATCGACGATCCAAGTTACTTGAAGGATAGAGCTATACTTACACCAACACTTGATATCGTAGAATCTATTAATGAATACATGTCGTCGTTAAATTTGACTGAGGGACACACGTATTTAAGTTCAGACAGTACGTGTAAATCCGACTCCAATACCGACTTTGTGGCACAACTGCATACTCCTGAGTTCTTGAACACTATCAAGTGTTCTGGAACGCCGAACCATGAATTGAATTTGAAGGTCGGAACTCCAGTTATGTTGTTGCGGAACATGGATCACTCAATGGGACTCTGCAATGTACACGATTGGTTGTGACTAAACTCTCCAATCATGTTCTCGAGTGTAAAATTCTTACTGGAGATCATGCATGTGATAAAGTTTTGATACCTCGGATGACAATAACTTCTTCTGATGTTAGAGTACCATTCAAATTTCAAAGAAAGCAGTTCACCATTACGGTTTCGTAAGCAATGACTATAAACAAGAGTCAAGGTCAATCATTATCGCATGATGGCTTATTCTTGAAGAAACCAGTTTTTAATCATGGCCAGTTATATGTCGTTGTCTCCCGTGTTACTAACAGAAAGGGTCTAAAAAATTTAATTTGTGGAGAAGAAAGTTTGAAAGAAAATCAAACCAATAATGTTGTGTATAGAGAAGTTTTTAATGATATATGATTTTTGTTTATATTTTGTATTCTTCTATCCTCTTTCCATTGTAATTAAATTATTAATTTATAAAAAAATATTTAAAATAAAGTTTAAAAAAAAGGGTTTGAGTAAATAACCCTCCGTGCTGCGCACGGGTACCATACTAGTATAGATAGATTTGATTAAATTTTATTTTGAGAATATTCCACATTAAGTAAAATATGGAGCGAATGATGGTAGACGAAACTTGAATTTTACTTTTCTGTAAAATCGAGTATAATCAAAACCAAGTTAGAGATTATACTATGCCTAAAATGGACTAGTTGCTAGGATTTCTTATACAATTCCATTATTTTAGTCATTACCATGTCTTTAAGCGAAGTTCTCAAATAAGCAGAATCTCACTTGTTAATATATTAGTGCAGTAGTTTTATTAAGGTAAACATTTAGATTTGGATGATTGTAAGAACATATGTATTAGAATAAACAAAAATTAACTTTTATATTATTAAACATATCCTTGTACGCAATATTATTTGTTTGGTTTTTTGGTACGTCGTCTATCACCCCAAATTATATTAGGATTCGAGAAAGGCTTAAATAAATCAATTAATTATTTAGCAGGATATATATGATATTTTGAAAGTGCATGCAATACTACAAGAAAATAGAGTTCTAGTGAAGAATTCTTTTGTCACTATATCTACAATTGTTGTCACTATATCTACTGTCAGTATATCTACAATTGTTGTCCCTATATCTACAATTATTGTTATTATATCTATAATTGTTGTAGATATAGTGGCAACAACTGTAGATATAGTGACAGTAGATATAGTGACAATATAGTGACAAAAAAATTCTTCACTAGAACTCTATTTTTTGTAGTGATCGTACGTCATTATTTATTTTGTAAGTTTGCAATCAATTTCAAAATTGTATTCTAGAGGATTAAACAAAACCCTAATTTTTAGAATGTTCCAATCCGATTTCATTTTGAATTGCAAATTAATACTGACACTATTTTATGTTTTAAAAAAATCGAACTAAAGAAAGTAATAGCCAAATGAGAAGAGATCTTTAAATTTTAATTTTCAATTTGAAATTGGGCATAATTTCTATGCAATCTAATTTTTTTTAATAAACATGATCTATTGCAATTAGGTAAACATACATATTATAGCATTTTGCCTAATTCGAAATTCTCGATTTTATGGTGAACCTAATTTTTTAATAAGGAATTACACAATTTATCCTGATTTCTACGCACTCTGATTTTTTTAATAAACAATTAATCTGTTGCAATTAGTAAAAGATATATGTTATAGTATTTTCCCTAATTCGATATTTCCGATTTTGTAGTAATCAGTTTTTAAAAAAAAAAATGAGAAAGAATATTGACTTATGCAAAATTGAAAGCATCAGTAAAAAATTACCTAAATTAAATCAAAAAATTTATGAATTTAGAGTGCATATATAGTTGATTGATTTTTTATGAATAATTTAAAAAAGAAATAAAAACTGCCAAAAATATAATGCAATAAATACTGATTGACTTTTCTTGTTACTATTTTTTTAAATAGGTTCTCTCTTTTTATACATATATATAGATATAAATGTCATATGTCCATTATTTCGAGTAACTTTTTTTTTTATTTTCAACATTTTTTTCCTATATAAGTACATTTAAATGATTACTGAGTGATTAAGACGAGATTGTGTTGCTTTTTTTGGACACGCATGACCGTT
The DNA here is from genome assembly GCA_902706635.1 of Striga hermonthica. Taxonomy (NCBI): domain Eukaryota; kingdom Viridiplantae; phylum Streptophyta; class Magnoliopsida; order Lamiales; family Orobanchaceae; genus Striga; species Striga hermonthica. Next base: position 13,227,963 of record CACSLK010027773.1, read on the forward strand.
TGTCATCATTAGTTTCATTGTTTTTTTCATTGTATTTTAGTTCCTAAATTTGGTAAAAATATATTTAATTATAGGAGTTCTTTTCTTGTTAAGTAAGTTATTTCACTATAGTTTTTAGAGGAATTAGTGTTTTAAAAGTCGCTAGGCGCCCGCTAGGCGTGCGACCACCGCCTAGCACCTAGAGCGCCTAGTCGGGGCCTAAAAATCATTATTAAATACTTTATTTTTTATTTATTTTAACTACATACAAAATAAAACTATCTCAACTTAAAATAAATTGACATACCTAAGTCCAAATAATAAAATTAATATATTTAAAAGAAAACATAAGAACAAAATAATGTAATTAGTATTTAAGATTTTTTTAAAAAAAAAAACTGAACAATTGCCGCCAAGCCCGCCTAGGAGCACCTAGGTCCGCCTATGCCCGCCTAGGCGCTGCCTAACCGTCTGGCCGCCGAGCCCGCCAAGTCCGCCCAGGAGTGCCTAGGGCCTCCTGGCTGATTTTTTCTGCCGATTTGTGCAAATCGGATGCGCCCGGGCGTGGCCTAGGCAGCCGCCTAGGCCGATTTTTGAGACAGTGAGAGGAATTATTCAAGATTCCTATTTTATTAGGAGGCAGTTGATTTTTTTTATTGAATAAGAAAACATGAGAGTCCCCTCTCAATTCTCCCGTTCTTTTACGCTTTTTACTACGTCTGTGGGTATCACCAGATCAGTATGATTCCTACTTCAGTTCGAAATTCCTCTGGCTGTCTTCCATTCGTTCTATTCTTTCCCACGATGGTCATGGAATTCAGGCTGGCTCAGGCTGCCGCTGACCATGGCAATAATTCGAACCGCGCGTCGGATGGAGTACGTGGAGACCATGTATGGGTGCGTGGTAGACGTGGTCGGGGTGATCGTGAGGTGCCTTACTCCCGATCATCTTCGTCGTTCTTCGGTGACAATGATCATGAGAACACTCTCTTCGAGGAAAATTCGTTCGGTATGGTAGCAGCACGAGACGAGGGTCGGTTTGCCGATGTTGGATGTCATCGTTTCGGGTTCGAGATCCCCACATTTTCTGGGGAACTGGAAGCCGCCGAGTTCTTAGAAAGCAAGAATCGACTGAACATGAGGGTCCACCTCTTTTATTACGTGGGGTCAACTGCATATGAGAGTCAACTTTTTTATGATGATGAGGGATCGACTGAATATGATGATCCGCCTCTTTCTTATGACGAGAAACATATGGCTGAGGAACACATGACGGGGGCGTCGATTCGACACTTCTTCTTCGTCATCATTTTTTGTCGTGCAATTTGAAACATATACGTATATGAATGGCCTGCAAGAGTATGCCCCAATTGACCACAAAGATTTGTATCCCTATCTTCTAGTTAATGTTGGGTCTGGAGTCAGCTGTATCAAGGTAGGTGACAATTTGAGGAGTCAGTGGAACAAGTGTAGGTGGTGGTTGTTGGGATCAGTGAGAATCTCGTTATGTACTCGTCACAAATTCTATAGTAACAATAAATATATGCGCAACGGATCTAGAGATTTAGATTTATACTTACGGCTTAAAATTTGCAGACTCTGAGACGTTGTAGATTACCGTTGTAAGAAATCGTCTGATCTCAAAATTCGTTGGGCAGCCTGATTCTTCTCGTTGGACTTCGAGAAGTTGTTGGAAGCCTTGGTCGGGAGAACGCAGTTCGCGTCGAGCGAGGTCGTCGGAGTGCATGGGGTTGCGGCTCGTGTGCATCTGGGTTGCATCATATATCGCCTGCCGTCGGCGTACGCGGGGTGCGGGGGTGGACTACGGCTCGCGGTGGTCGACGGTGGTTGTGGGCCGACGGTCACAGGGTTGATCGTCGATAAATGATCACGGGGTCTTGGTACCTCGGGATCTTTTACTATATATCTTGAACACTCTTTGAATTGTACCGGTATAACAACAAGACAAAGATAAAACTCGACTATGTGTAATAGAGAGAGAGGGGGCGCCAACGTGTATCACGTTAGGTTTGCTTCTCTCTCAATTCCACGAGCTTAATGATGTATGCATAGAGCTATAGTAGGGATCTTAAGGAGATGAGGACTAGGGCTTCTTAAGCATCGGGCTTAACTGTGAGTCAAGCCTACTCTTGCCAATACTTAAATAGTATTTCGGTCCACTAACAAAAATATTATTGAACTCTCTTTATCCTCCTCAAAATTATGTTCGAGACTCTTGTTATAATTATTCGAATAACCTTTTAGTGTTTAAGATATAATGTACATTAATTAATTCGATTACTGACAATCAACAATTAATTAACATATTATAATACCAAAGCTAGAGTCGTTCATTCCATCATTATTATGCCGGAACTTAATCCACCTGCACGATTTAGCATAACAATCCTTCATGAACTCATTTCGGGGACATCATCAAACTGTCTTACATGGTGGCCGTAAATATTCTAACAACACATTGTACTTATAATAATATTAGCCAAAACAGTAAGTATGTTGACTTAGTAAACTGAATTTCACTAAGTGAACCAAAGTAATAATTACTATATGTACATGCTTGTTTATATCTTACTAGTTAAGAGAGCACATTAATTAACCGAGACTTAAGTTTGTTTATGACGATCAATATAAAATAAATTGTTACTCTCTTGGATGATATCCAATACATAAATATACTATTGCAACTAATTGGTTAAGACCAACTATACAATTGACACTGCAACCGTTCCGATGGTTTGTTCAATTCTATCTAGGTTGTGAACCAATATTTCTTATTTCTCAAGTAACTGATAAAATGATCTTCTGTTCACCCGATAATGAACCATTTTATCTAAGTGCAAAACAACAGAATATTGAACTTGTTTAATCGAACATGATTCTCATTCAACAAAGATAAAGTGTAATATCATCCAAAGTCAAACTTTCAGTATATAACACCAACAGTGGTATATTTTGGGGTTTTGGGTAAACTTTAACCAAATGCAAAAAGTTTTGATGAGTCACTAGAATTGAGTCACAAGGGAAACACTAGAGTGATGGACACGCTTGTTGGAGACATATATGGCGGAATGGACTACTCCAAGATTGACCTTAGTTCAACAACCATTACTTCTAGCTTCGGCTAGCCAACATCCAAATAGGATGAACTCGAGGATTACAAAGCTGAGGATGTAGCTCGTTCGCTACTTAGAATGATTTTGAATAAGATTTGGCATATTGCTTACTTGACGGCTTTACGCTTCGAACCGAGGCAAATATTTTTTGAAGGATTTTCTGCTAAGGCTTTGTACAAGCAGCATGCGGATGCGCGTCGTCGTCATTTTGAGTTTGAGGTAGGCGATTGTGTGTGAGCTACATTGACGACAGATAGATTTTCTGCTAGAGTATATTGAGTTTTTTGTTTGGAGGCAGTTGATTTTCGATTGAATAAGAAAATATGAGAGGTATCTCTCATTTCTCTTGTTCAATTACGTAAGAGATAGGAATCGGGCTTAAAAAGCCCTTAGCTGGCACCCGGAGATATGCCATTTACGTACCATTAGTGTGAATATTGGTATGTTGGGAGCGATGAAAGAAATATTCACCGAGTTCTCATTTTCCAAAATTCATTCTTCTTACGAGAGCTTTTTGATGACGGATGATACTATATAAGATACAATACCGTCATATCAAGTATATTGTAATTTGAAAAAAAAAAAAAAAATCTCTTGAGGGAGAGCTTTGCCGCCTTTGTGGTCCTACCCGACTCGATTCCGGATTAGTCGGTTCTTCTGTGAATCTAGAAACCGGAAGGTCCCTGTAAAAAAAAAAAAAAAAAAGGTATATTGTAATTTCATAGCAATACGTCCGTGTACACAATAATAATTGATCATTTAATTAGTGTTCCTAATTAAATGAGTCAAACAACTAGTTTTCATATAAACCAAAAAATTCGAACGATGATGGAGTATAATTACAATTGAACTTGAAATCCCTCACTCTTTGACTACATTCTAGTGTTGATAATTAAATGAGTCAAACAACTTGGAATTTCATATAATCAAACAAATTTGAACAATGATTAACATAATGAAAATTGAGTTGGAATCCCTCAAACTCTTTGACTACAATCTAGTGCCGGTAATTAAACGAATCAAATACGACAAAAATTCTATGGAGCCATCCATCACTTAATATAATGACACCTGTCTAAATTGTACTTATTGCAGGACACGTGTCAATACACTATTGGTGATTAAGTATGGATTGCTCCATAAGCCGAGCCATCCGATGGCTCCATAGCAAAACTGTCAAATACGAACTCAAACTTAAAGTTCTCTTTTTCTTACATAAAAGACAAACAAATTCAAACAATGATTGAATAAATCGAGCTTTGAATTCATAGAACTCCATTGGACTCGATCGGATTATAAACCTAATATTATTGGATCAAAATAATTGAAATGCAATTAAGTAGCACTATATATGTAGAACAAAAAATTTGAAACATTTAAAGTAGGAACAAACCGACTTCAAGGAGACGTGTTTAGAGGTCGGGCCGGCCCGCCGAGTTGGCGTGCCTCAAATGTTGGGTTCGTAACTAGCCCGGTTAAATCTAAGGGCTTGTTCAAATGAACTGGCCAGACCCGTTGGTTCATTTTATCGTCTGTTTTTTTACAAAAAAAAAAAAGATAACAACTGCGACTCGTCTTCCGACATGAAACGACCCGGCCCGACCCGGTCAAAAAGGAGAAAAACACGACCCAAGCTAGACCTTAAAGGGTAAGGGTTCGGTTAAGAAACCGATTGATCCGAACCGGTTCTAGGTCGATCTGGGCCAGTTCGACCCTTGATCATGTCTAACTTTAAGCAGATTCAATCACATGCCGTAAACACTAATCATACACCCAATAAATAATCTAATTGGTTAAAAATTAATGGGGAGAGTGAAACGTAATGATCTGATGTTGAACCCAATTTATGATTACTCTATTATCCAATGGATGGGGTGAAATTCCACCGACCCCAACTGTGATACACACGTGATAGACCGAAAAAGATCTTCTCTTTGACATATTTCAACGTTAAGAGCTTCCATTTATGGGGAATTTTGCTATTGCGAGAACTCTAATCTCATAATCAGCATACAATTAAAAGCCAAATTACCCACAACTTGCCGACGCGCACCGAGCGGACATCGTTTTCATTCCCATCTTCAACTTTTTCTCCTTTTGTCTAATTGGGTGCGGGATAATTCAGTCGGCCTTCGGTTGCGTAGTCGAAATCTGGACTTTTTGGTGAAGCAAGATCTCAAGGTTTTAAAGGGAGCTCAGATCTTTCTTTCGTTCTGTTTTTTATTGGTCAAGATCAGATTTTTATTTTTTTTTTTGAATCTGGGCTTTCTTAGTTTCTCTTGAATCTCTAATGGGGTGGAGGTACAAGGCTGGTTTGTGCTTAATTGCAGCTGTTGTCATCATTTGGGTTACGTCGGCGGAGGTTACGCAGGTCTGGTTTCTCCTCCTCGTCTCTCGCTCTCTTGTCGGAAACAGTGTTTGTGTGTTATTAAGTTCTCAGTTCAATGTTCTGTCTGTTATTTATCTCGGGATTATCTGTGTTGATCTTCGAATCTGATAGCATATGTGTTTAACTTGTGGAAATTGACATGGGCGCACATTGATGTTTGAAAAGTTACTGGGGCGGTGTCAATTTTTCTTTTCTCCTCTTTTGGGGCAAGCGTGATTGAATTTGTGGTCGTTGAATGCTGTCTGTTACAGTTTGCTGTTATCTTTAGTTGATCTGTTAGGAAGTTAACTTTGTTGTGGTCAAGAACTCGTACCGGGGAATCCGAAATTGCTGTCCGATGAGTGTGGAAAAATATGTAAATATTAGTTGTGCTGGCTATTGCTTTCCGAAAAGTGAATTTGTCGGGAGAGCGGTAGGTATCCTATGAGACCCGAATGCTTGTCAGCATGAGGATTTTGTTGACTCTTCTATAACATTTCTCTGTCTTCAGTAGAAAAAATGAATGTTAAGCTTTGCCCATTTTGAATTTAGAATGCACCAATCACCAGAGCTGAATTGGCCCGTACAACTTTATGAACAATTGACGTACTTCACGGCGTGCTGGTGTGGGTATGAAGAAAACAAGCCACATAGTGAAACCATACAAACTTAACCTTTTACATTCTAGAATTTGAGCTAATTTAAAGTAGTGATTCTTTTATGCCAAAAAAAAAAGTCGAAATCTTTATTGTGAAACTTCTATTGTTGTGATTCTTTTTGTAAAAGAAAGGTTTATTGTGCTATTAGTGAAGTAGTTTCTTTCATGCCATCTGTCGGTTCTGATAGCTAGTCCCCCCCTTCTCTCTCGTTGATTGATATCACAAACTAGTGCATGCATCGTTAAGTTGGTAAATTTTGGTTATGTTAAAACAGGGTATTTTCACAGACTACAAGCAGCCATTCGCAGTGACGTATCTGGGAGCTTCTCTAATGGTGATTTACCTCCCAATTGCATTTATTAAGGATTGCATATACAATATCCTGAAGAGACGGTCCAGAAGAAATGATCAAGGTGAGGGCTTGTGTCCTGGACTGGGATCTTCTTTAAATTACTTAGGGGGACAGAAAATCTTCGAAATTGAGATTCAGGGATCCTTGAAAAGCAAGGACAGCGATTTGGACCTCTCAAAACATGAAGAGGGGAAGCCTTTGGTTTCACCACAAGGTGATGCTAAAAATATCGGACCAGAAAAAGAAGTCACAACTAAAGAAATTGCTACTTATGGATTTTGTCTTGCTCCACTTTGGTTCATCACTGAGGTAATCTTCAGCTTGGGCAAGCTTTCTGATTTCGCATGTGTATAATAAAATTGATGAATTTTTCACTGCTTACTGATTATTAGCAAATTGAATTGTTGTTTTGGCAGGAATCTTAGAGTGTTTACTGATACCTAAGGTTTTAACATGATCTATTGTCGTAGAAGCTAAAAGTAGTCGAATTTAAAAGTATTGGAGAAAAGCAGTTACTAGATGAGCTTTTAGATAGAATGACCAAGACTCATATCCCTTAATGATAATTGGTATTTCGGAAGAGAAAACATGTTTTTGGATTTTAATAAGAACATGACAGGAAAAAAGAATCATAATAAGAAGCCATCTGGAGGAACTAAAAGATGAAAATCACTTTCTTTTTTCCAGTGTTGCCAATCCTCTCTTAGTAGGAACTATGAAAGTTCCCAATTATTTTGGATTTTAGATGAACCCAACTTATACATGTGCCTTTTCCCTTCTTTGCAGTACTTATCAAATGCTGCTCTTGCACGCACAAGTGTTGCAAGTACCACAGTTTTGTCCTCAACCTCAGGGTTGTTCACTCTCTTCATTGGTGCATTTTTGGGGCAAGATTCATTAAATGTCTCAAAGATAGTTGCCGTATTCGTCAGCATCACTGGTGTAGTCATGACAACTCTCGGGAAAACTTGGGCTGCCGATGAGTCACAACTCAACAATTCTTCGTGAGTGTTTCCTGCTAAATAGCAGTCCTTGCTTAGTAGATGTTGGGTAAAGTGTATGAATGAAAAAATAAATAAGTAAAATAAATAAATGGTTTGCATTTTGTAATTGTATATTTCAGGGAATTGACTGATGGTTCAACTTTTTGTTTCTGTTGAAAAAGTGATCAACGCTCTCTTGTTGGGGATTTTTTTGGGCTTCTGTCTGCTGTGGCGTATGGCTTATTTACAGGTGTGAGAAGCATCGTAAATAAGTAACGTGTGAATGACTGAAAATGAACGTACTATTAAATTGCTTTTTTTTTTTTTTGGTTGTTGTTTGCTGCAGTACTACTTAAAAAGTTCTCTGGCGAGGAAGGAGAGAGGGTTGATGTGCAAAAATTGTTTGGGTATATTGGACTGGGTACACTTGTCGCACTTTGGTGGCTCGGTAAGAAGATTACTGTCTAATTCGTGTTTTTGGAGAATGATAAAATATCTTTTGAATGTGTTGTGAACTTGACCGTGATTTTTTTTTGCGGTTGATTGCTTGATATGGATTGATTAAGCGCTAGAAAATCTTCTTCAGAGTCCAGACTGAGTATACTTAAGATGCAACCATACTCTAAATTTTTTCCAACTTAGTTTCAATATTTCAATTTAAATATTTCAGTATGGCCATTGACGGCTTTGGGTATAGAACCGAAATTCACAATTCCTCATTCGGCCAAGATGGATGAAGTTGTTATTGCCAACGGGCTTGTTGGAAGTGTTCTCTCCGACTATTTTTGGTACGTGAAAGCTTTTATTTTTACTGTCAAGAAAATAAGAAACCGAATCACCCGAGGCAGTTTAATCTTAGTATTTGTTATGTTTGGTAGGGCATTATGTGTGGTCTGGACAACACCACTGGTGGCCACCTTGGGCATGTCCCTAACCATTCCACTTGCCATGGTGGCCGATATGTTGATCCATGGTCGACAATACTCGGCCATTTATATTCTTGGCTCCGTTCAGGTAAGAATAAAAGAAAAGGAAGATAGATTGAGAATAAGACTAAATTTGCAAGTAACATAGTTCCTACCTAGTGTGAGACTAGAATTGGACTAGAATTGTGAGTTTCCAATTATTTGGCACTTTATAACTGTCTCTATGAAACTTCATTGCAGGTATTCGTAGGGTTCGTAATAGCAAATCTTTCGGATAGGTTCTCGAAATCTCTTGGCTTATAGCTCTACCTAAAATATGGAGCTTTGGATAAAAGAAAGCGCTTCGTAAATCAGTTTGGGGCTGTGCTTTGTCTCGCCTTTCGGTGAATGAGAGTCAAGTACAGTAATGTGGTAGAGTACTTGGGGCCTGTGGCTAATTGTGCCCAAGTCAGGTTGAACATAATTTTCTTCCTTTTTTTTTTTTT
>CACSLK010027773.1:13258503-13268767 GCA_902706635.1 Striga hermonthica
AAAAGTAGCATTAAAAATATTAAATTTTAATTTCATTTGATTTTAATTTAATTTTTTACCAGTGTCGAGTGTTGCAATAATGGTATCTTCGCCGTATCGAGCTTTCTCCCAAAGGGAAGACGGACTAACAAAGCCATCCTTTTCCAGTCGAAGAAAATCCCACGAATGAGTCGTGTGCAGTTTTCGACCTTTGTTCTCTACTACTGATACCACATTTGGATGCTCTACATTTATACACCAAAAAATTTAATTAATTAAAATCATTATAAAATAAAAATATAAACATATATAATTAATTAATTCAAACATGATTGAAATACATTATATGAATATTAATATTAATTTGCTTTGTACACATACTAGCAATCTCAGCAGCCTCTTCTTCCTCAAGAAGTGCAGCAAAACCATTTATATTCCTCTTGTACGAGTAAAACATGGAATCTCTAGCCTTTTGCTCACTGCATGACACGAATCGGTTCGACTATTACAACGAAACGTAATTTTGCGATAATTTTTTCACGAAAAACTTTTCGTAAAATAAATAAGTCGCAATACCTTCCCAAGAATGAAGTGAGCAACTCGGTGTGTGAATCTTCGACATGGTGGTAATCAGCAGCAGTCACATCCGGACCATGATTATGTGCTCCCAAGTAGACAACATAGGACTGATCGAAAAATAAGTATAATAAGAGATTAACAAATTTAATTATTTTTATATATAAAAAATAAAATAAAATAATTGTGTCACGATGACAATATATATATGTATATATATGCACCTTTTTAATGGCTAAAGCTGGTTCTTGGAACGCAAGAAGAAGGATTAATAGTGCAAAAAATGGTGAAAACCTGGCAAAAAAAATCATGGCTGCCTTTTTTTTTTTTTGTATAATAAAGCTAATTTTGATGATACAGCGCTTTGTTGATGATGAATATATACATATATATAAGATATAAAATTAATGGCGGATAATAAAAAATAGAAGAATAATTAATATATAATGATAAGGAATGGAATGTAACCCGATCAAGACCAATAGAGAAAGAAGAATCATAAAATAAAAGAGTGGATTATGTAAATATGATTTTTCCTAAGTTAGAGATTGACTTGTTTGAATTATTCAGTGACCGATCGAGGTGCTTAATTAGAAGGATTAGGAATGCTAAATTAGTAAGTTCAACTTATATATCGTGCAAATATTAATTCCATCAAAGATGATTTGAACTTTTTAAGCCTTAAATTCAGTATTTGAAATTTTTTACACTTTTGGATGTACTACATATTTGATATAGTACGTAACAATAATGATCACTTACCCACGTGAACACATGTTAATATGTCACACATTAGTGATAGTAATATGTTTAAAAAATACACCGTGTGTATACCACATAAGCGGTGAGCATATTAACATGTGTCCGGGTAGGAGAGCATTATTTCCTAAAACAACTCACTTTTAGTATTATAATATAATATATTTAGCCTTTTTTTTATCTATTATTATTCGGCCTAGACCTAAATCAGTGATTTGTATCTAGGATCAGGATATTCTAAACACTGATATCCTACCACATTTAAAAAAAAATAATAATAATAATAAAAATAAAATAAAATAAAATTAGATTAGGAAACTTTTAGATATTCTTTTCTATATTTCTTCTATTCTCTTTTGGTAATTTTTTTTAGTTACCATCCGTTAGACTTTTATTTCTATTTTTTAGGTAAATCGTTAGTGTATTGCACACATTATGATTGGTGCCATAACATGATGTGTGATAGTTGTGGCACCAATCATAATGTGCCACATCACATGTGACACCATAGAATTTCTGTACAAGTTGTGGCACCAATCATAATGTGCTACATCATGTTGTGGCACCATAATATGGTGCCACATGTGGCACCATAGAATTTCTGTACAACATATAACTACATTAAACATAAATATATCAATTGAAAAATAATTTTATTTTTCTAATAAATTTTAATAAATATTATTGTTTTTTATTATTATAAAAAAAATATAATTTATTTATTTCATATATACAATATGGATGTCAAATCGAAAATCATCAAAAGATGATTAATTTGATGTATTATATATGTAAAACCGATAAAAAATAAAAAAGTTATCAACTTTTAAAATACATTACAATTCAATAGCTAATTAAAGGAAGCTAACTTAAAGTCAGTGATATATTAGTCACTTAGTGCCTCACTATGTAAAATTACAAAGAATTAAAGGGTTATATTAGTACAAGTGATATTAAAATACCTAAGTTAGCTAAATAATATTTATCGAATGTCCGAACCTAGATTCTTAATTATTAATAAATCAATATTATTTGTCCAAACTTAATTACGAAGCATAATTTTTTGCCAAGTAGGATTTCGAAGCACCAGAAGCAGTCACGTAGGCTCAACGCATCCAGGAATTACATATAAGGGGATGTGATATCAATAATTGGTCTAAATCCGTGTTTTTTTTTTCGTCTTCTCCCCCAAATGGTTAAAACCCTTCCCTCTAGCCTTCCCGTCGCTGGTTCAATTTTCTCGCCTTCCCCGACAAAAAGTCGGTCTCTTGTCGGTGGATAGCCCTAAGATGCACTCCCATGCCCCGATTTTGTGTCATACCCTTTCGGTTCGCGCCATATGGGGAAGATAGAGGTTCGTCGCCTCCAAAATCTTTGAATGACACCTGCAAAATATTACGATGTTAATAATTTTACAAGATACTCAATCTAATTTATAAAATAATAATTTTTAAGTTCTAACATAATAATAATAATAAAATTTTAATTTATAAGATAATCAGTTCTAATTTATTACATAAAAATTTCTAAGTTATGACATAATAATAATAATTTCTAAATTTTAAAATAATCTACTCTAATTTATAGCATAAAAAATTCTACTAACATATTTTTTTTTAATACATAAAAAATAACTTATAAAAAAAACTGGTCAACCGGCGATTGCGGTTGCGTGCGGTCGCGTTCGGCCGACCAAGCCGGCCGAACATGTTCATGGCCGGCTGCATATTGCGGCCGCCGATGGTCATGGCCAGCTTGGCCTGTGGGCCTCCGCCGAGAGCAACTCCACCGATAAAAATCATACCTCGTCGTCAAACATATTTTTGTCGAAAATCGCATGACTTCAGAGAATTCACGATTTTTTGAGGTTTTTAAAACATGTTAAGGGGAAAACGATCCAAGGGATAAGTACGTAGTAATAGGGCACGATGAATAGTAACACCCTGAAAAAGTCGGTCCATTCCCCGATTTTTAACCAATTCCACGGCGATTCTTTTGCAAGAAGTCTTTTTTTAAACGGACTGGTTAGAAGGCCAGTTCCTTGTCTAACCTATCTAAGGTCATATTTTTTCAGAATTAATATTTATCTATTCACGATATTACTATATATTAATTTATCATACCACAATAAAATATTATTACCTCCTATTTTTTTTCCTAATGTCATTTTGATTTTATCAACAATTGACTAAATAAACGACGTTTTGAATTTTTTTAACATATTTTTTTATTATTACCCTTGTCTAACTAATAAATACACTACGTCTTTTTATATTCACTTTTCATCTTTTCTCAAAATATTTATCTCTATCCTCATTAATGAATATAATTATTGAAAAAAAGGTTATTAATTATTGTACAACTTCCTAAACTCATTAAAAATAGGAGGAGGGAGAATGGTGGTGGGAGAGATTCGAAGCTTTTTTGTCGGCCAACGCCCTGCTGCTAGCTTGTCGCGGCGGTGATGTCTCTGTCCCTCTCGGCGCGAAGCGATAGAATGATATGGGGATACACTTCGAACGGTACTTTCTCGACACGGTCGACTTACGAAGCGTTGTCGCGAGGGGCTATGCACAATGTCTGGCCGGTGTGGAACGCCATATGGAAAGCGCCAGTAGCACAACGAGTTCGTCACTTTTTATGGTTGGCCTGCAGGGATCGTTTGCTAACTAATTTGGAGCGGGTTCGTCGGCATATGGCGGAGGACGCAGCGTGCATAAAGTGTGGATTGCCGGAGTCCACGACACATGTCCTCCGCGATTGTGAGATGGCACGGAGTATTTGGGTGGAGCTCGTTCCGAGAGATTATTGGCCAGTTTTCTTCTCCCAGGACGTTTCTCTGTGGTTGTGGGTGAATTTGATGGACACTCCGTTTGATGGGTTGTCCAATTGGGCTACTACGTTGCTATCACTTGTTGGCGTCTCTGGGCTTGGAGGAATATGACTATTTTTTCGAATAGGACAATATCGCTTGAAACAAAGATTGTGGATTTACGGAGTCGAGTGGATAGACACTTGCGTTTCACAACTGGTGCTAGGGCTCTGAGTGCGGTTGTTCGTCATTATGAGGACATTTTGATACGCTGGACTCCACCCCGGTAAACTAGATTAAAGTTAACACGGACGGCGCGCTGTGTACAGCTTCCGGCAGGGGTAGTGCAGGAGGACTAGCCCGCGATACTTATGGTAGATGGCTTGGCGGATTCCTTATGAATGTGGGCTTTTGTTCGATCACTGGGGCGCAACTATGGGGTCTTTACCGTGGCCTTCAACTGGCCTGGGGGTTGGGTGCGCGGCACGTGTTAATGGAAGTGGACAACAGTAGTGTCGTGGCCATGGTCTCGGGGACTGAGGTAAACCTTGATCTTCATGAAACCATTATTCAAGCTATTCGGGAGTTACTTAAGAAGGAGTGGTATGTTCGCTTGGCTCATATCTATAGGGAAGGTAATTTCTCGGCCGACAAGTTGGCGTCGTTGGCTGCTGGGGTTTCAGTTGGGTTTCATCGTCTCATGGATCCGCTGCCGAAGCTTGGACATTGGCTGAACTATGATCTTTTAGGGGTGGCCCGGCCACGCCGTGTGTTGATTTAGAGTTTTTCTTAGGCCTTGACCTCTTTTATTGTACAAAAAAAAAAAAATAGGAGGGAGTAGTAATGGAAAGTTTTAATTCTTCTACACTTTTTTCGAAAAAGAAACTATCCTTTGAAAATATATCCCGTAATGATTCGTGTTTTAACCATACATAATCATTCCGGATTCCAATCTATGCAGTGCTGAACAAACAAATTTGAGATATGGGCTGGGCTGGGCTGGGCTTGGCTGAGTTGTTGCTGCCCCATTAAGCAAACTGACAACTGACGTTTTGTTTTAAACACATCTGAGCAAAACAATCTCCAACCATTCTTCATTTTTCATCTCTTTCTTCCATCATTTCATCTGTTTCATTCCTTCCTCCCAATTCAAAATATAACATCAAAAGTCGGAGGAATTCATTTTCTTCGGATTTTATCGTTTTCTATCAACATTTTTCCTCCTAATTTTCGACCCAGTTGACTGATCAAGTGATCGCCGATTAATTTCACTGAGAAAAAATGGACAGCAGCTTGCCGGTGACGACGACGGCGTCCTCGAAATCCGACCGGCGATCGAAATCCAAGACTTACCAGAGCTCCTCCAAGTCCTCTCTTCTCATGGGGTTTCTTTCTTGTCTTGCTTGGCTCTACGTTGCTGGCCGGTGAGTTTTCTGCATTTTACTGTTCTTTTTTCCGCCGATCTCCTTTAACTGTTGCTAGTGTTTCCATGTTATTGTGATGTGTTTTTTTTTTTCTTCTCTGGGTTATTTGTGTAAAGGTTGTGGCAAGATGCGGAGAACAGAATGTTGCTGGCGGGTTTGTTAAAGAAGAATTCTGGTCAGGTTTGAATTCTCAAGATTTGTTTTTTTCCCATTTAATTTTCTGCTGTTGGTTCGGATCTTTGTGATTTTGGTTCCTAAAAGGGATATGCTTTGTGTAAACAGTATTAGGGGGTGTTGAATTGAAAATAGAGACAGATTTGGTTGGAAAAAGCTTGTTGTTGAGTTTCGATAATGCGAAAAGGCGGATGAAGACAAATTGGAAATGAATACTGATGAACAGAACATTTGAAGTAGAGATACCCTTTGCAATGTTCTAGTTATCGAATATGAATTAGTGATTGGGCAATTGAAGCACTCTTCAAGGGTGAAAGAGTTGATAGAAAGGAGATATTGAAACAATTGGGGTTTATGGACAGAATTAATATATAATCTATCTGTGCAGCAAGTCGGAAAAGAATCTAGTTGGATATGAATGCGCACACACATAAATATATGCATGTGATTATGGTTTAACTTAGGCATTTATGTAATCCTCGTGTAGAGGAATGGAAATGAAAATCTTACATGACTAAACGAGCGTACTTTTGTTGGCAGCGACCTCGGGCGCTTACCGTGGAAGACAAACTCATGGTCCTTGGATGCAAGTACGCTCTCGCATAGCTTTTTTCTTTCATATACATATTATATGAGACTGTTTATTTTTTTCTTATGTTGATGAGTGCTATAGGGAACTAGAGAGGAGGATTGTTGAAGCTGAGATGGAATTGACGTTGGCCAAGAGCCAAGGTTATCTAAAGAACCAAGTACAGCAAAGTGGTTCTTCTTCTGGTAAGAAGTTCCTTGCTGTTATTGGAGTTTATACTGGCTTTGGGGGCCGGTTAAGGCGCAATGTTATCAGGGGAACTTGGATGTCAAAAGGTTTGTAGTTCATTTTTCCCTATATGTGAGATCCCTATATAATGATACGTAGGGTATATTCTGTACCATTATGAACATGACAGCGGTTGAAGATTTTGATGAACTCGATTGTGGTTGCAGCTGATGTGCTATCAAAACTTGAAGAAAGAGGAATTATTGTTCGATTTGTGATTGGACGGAGGTCTCCCACTTTTTATGCGCATTTGTTTGTTATATTAAAAAAAAATTGAGAATATTTTACTTAAGTCGCATTCTAGTATCATTTTTGGTGTCACTCTAGATCTCAATCGAGTATTAACTAGAATTTGAATTCTAATTTTGTCTTTGCAGTGCGAATCGTGGTGACAGCTTGGACCGCAATATTGATGAGGAAAATCGTTCAACGAACGACTTTTTGATTCTCGTGAGTCATTTGTACGCATGTTTGTTCAGCTTCATAATTATCTGCGCCCCATAGATTCTTCTAGTTCAACTTTTTTTTTGCGTCTATTCTCTTTTCTCTCTCATTGGATAGTCATTGTGATTTGTGAATGTTTCTCCATAACGCTCCTAGTACTATGGGAATCATTAATGTGAAGTCTTACGAGATGGTAATGAGGATAATTTTGTGTTGTATTTGTAATAAGTTGTTATTATCAAACATGTGTTTATATCATTCATAAAACAATTGTAATCTTTTAGGATCATCATGAGGAGGCTGAAGAGGAGTTGCCCAAAAAAGTAAAGTATTTCTTTAGCACCGCAGTCCAGATGTGGGATGCAGACTTTTATGTAAAAGTCAACGACGATGTTGATTTGAATATTGGTAAATCTCGAGTTGTACTACTAGAAAATTTGAACTCCTAAATTATCCAGTATTTCTTTGACTAATGAAGATATTTTATTCTGTGCCCTTGGCAGATGGTCTCATTGAACTTCTCCAAAGCCGTCATGATAAAGATAATGCTTACATTGGTTGCATGAAGTCCGGGGAAGTAGTTGTTGAACAGTATGCTCCCCGACTTCTCTTGATTTTTCATGGATGAAAGAGTTAAACAAAAATCTCAACTTTCATATATGATACTCAACAATTCTAGTTGGCTAACGATTAAAATTCTTTATAGTACAATATGTAGGTTAATATGATGTTACTCAGCAAAGACTCGTTTTTCTTGTATTTGCAACAGGATTCTGTTAATGTGAATTACCTAGTTATGAGTTCTAATTATTTTGCTTAAATTTTCAGGGGAAAGCCATGGTACGAGCCCGAATGGTGGAAATTTGGTGATCAGAAATCGTAAGTACTTACCATAACATTGCTTGTTATAGTTAATAGACTCGTGCTGTAATCACATAGCCAGCAGTCCTTTTGGTGCACACCCGCATACATGCATTTATATTGTTTGTTCTAATCTAATAGATTGGTTAAGAGTCATTTTAGCTGCACCACAGGTAACTCTTCATCACATTTCTTTTTTTCTTTACTTTTTCATCTCACTTTTTATATTGTTTGTGCTAATGTAATAGATTGGTTGAGAGTCATTTTAGTTGCACCGTGGATTACTTTTTGTCACATTTATTATTTTATTTTTCAGGTACTTCCGCCATGCAGCTGGTCCGATCGTTATACTCTCTAAAAATTTGGCGCAGTATATAAATATTAACAGGTTAGCCATAATTATGATAATGCTGTGTGCTTCCGATTTTGTTACTATAATTGTCGTATAATAATACATCATGCTACATAAATGCAGTGCATCTCTAAAGACTTATGCTCACGATGATACCTCTATGGGTTCATGGATGATGGGTGTTCAAGCAACCTATATCGACGATAGTAATTTGTGCTGCAGTTACTCCCGGCAAGGTAAAAAATGGGATCCCACTTAAATTTGACCTTTATCTTCAGTTTAGAAGTTCGTTATCTTTAACTCTGGTTATAAAATAACGGGTTTTACAGACAAGGTTTGTTCCTTGGCTTGATCTACAAAGAATAGAGAGCTCGTTTGAGGGCTGATACAGAAACCGACAGCAAGCTGAATGTGGAGCAATTGTAGAAGAGGGAATTGGTTAACGGGACGTGACATCAGTTAGATCATTCTTTACGTTGCTGAGATTGGCGGCAATTATTACGAAGCAAATATTATCCGAGAGTGACACTTTGAAGGAAATATGGAAGCTACATGCTTCATACAGAGCTTCCAGCTTTAGGCTGCGGATGTACTTGCATATGTCAGTACTGTATTTGAGACTATTTTTAAGGTACAAATATATGTAGTTCGCACTTTGCAGTAGTTTTAGTTGGTTAAAATCACATTTATGCGAATGATATTGCAAGAGTAGTAACTTTACCTGAAAATTATTGACATTGAAGAGAGAATCAAATGAAAGATGTTATAAATATAAGTATTATATTATGCGAATTTGTGAAATAAGCTATCATAATCACAAAGGTTTATTTCTAGATTACCTTAAGATTATAGAACTAGAAAAATATGAAAAACGTACGTGAATAGATTAAGATTACGAATTGTCACAAATATTTTTATGTAGATTACCTCAAGATTATATAGATCTTGAAAAATATGAAAACTTACGTGTGCATCGTATATTTCGTAAAAAAGTTATTACGTAGACTGTAAGTATAAATGAACCGAGTTTGACTCGGTCTCATTTACCGTAAAAATGTTGTTATTAGGTAGACAATAAGTGCTAACGAACTGAGTTTGACTCATCTCGTTTATCAATGTTAACGAGTAAACTTATAAAAAAGTTACATAAAATTTTCTATTTTTTGAATCTTAATGAAAGTCAAGTTCACAAGGGGTGATTGGATATGAATTCAACTAATATTTTTTTTTTTTTTTTAACTATAGTTAAGTTTGAAAAAATGTGATATGATTAGTTGTTAGTGGATATATTAAATTAATATTTAAAATAAAATAATTAAAGTTGATTCGATATAAAAGTATGAGAAAATGATTGGAAGTGATAGATAGTTAAAATTATGTGAGTGGATGAATAGTGAAATAAAGTTGATGTGATGTGTAAGAATGATTGATTGATATTATGTAATTATAATTTTCAATATTGGAGATAGTGAGATTGAATTGAAGTTGAATTAAATTTGAGTTTTAATTGATTTTTTTTACTGTTCAATTTATATCCAATCGCACCCCAAGTAACTCACTTCATTTAACAACTCTATACTTTTTATTTATACTAGTAAAGTGCGCATGCGATGCACGTAGTGACAAATATTTTGTGGCCGATAAGATAAATTAATTAATTAATTAATTAAACATATGATTGTAAGAACAAAATAAATATAGAACAAATAAACTCCTAATATTTTTTTTTTCAAAAATAACATAATGATGTCGTAATATAAAATGATTTAAATGACATGTTACAAACTCAACAAAAATATATCAAAAAAAAAAAGAGTCCCTAATAAACAAAACAAAAAACGAAATAACTAAATAAAGATCTAATGTATATTATAAATGCATGAGTATTTTTATCTATTTATATGGTTCAAGAGTGATTTATTTCATTTTAGTTTTGAGTTCTCATATGAAACATTCATACTCATTAGAGTTCAATACATCAACAGTATTGCAAAATTCTTCTTAATTAATTTAAGAAAAAAAAAAGTTTGCTTTATTCAACAAAAAAAAAAGTTTGCTTAGTAAAA
>CACSLK010027773.1:13287259-13298843 GCA_902706635.1 Striga hermonthica
CCCGTACTTTTCCTTTCGGAAGCCCTCGACGGTCGAGTAGACAAAGGTAGGGAACGACCGGATGAGGACAGGGTCGAGGCCTGGCCCAGGCGTGTCAGGGGCGGGCAAGGCGGTGGGACCCGCACCGTCCCCTGTGGGGCCGCGACGGAGGCTCGTGCACGAGCCAAAAAAGCTGCGACAGAAGTAGATGGAGAATAAGACCAGGAAAAAGATAAGGAGTAGGATGGAGGTGAGGACGATGATGAAGGGCGGGTACCCATAGGGCGCCGTGATTGGCGGAGACGGTGCTGGCTGCGGCAGAGGCGAAGGCAAAGGTTGGACGGAGCCCGTTACCATTGCCTGGCGGCAAGGAGATTGGGAGGAGGGTGAAAGAGAGAAAGAATATTTGTACGGTGGATAGAAAAAATAAGGCTTTCTTTCTTTTTTGTGTACTTGGGAAAATGGATAATGGAGACTCAAAGGTGCATGAGTTTGTGTGGAGAAAACGAATGATCCAAAACTTGGGAATGACTTTGTTTTAGGGTTGTTATTAGCAAGAGAGAATGAAGGAGGAGCATTGGTTGGTGTAACAATTTTGAGGTAATAATTGAGTCTCGATTGTGTACATGGCATTATTGGCATGCAAATGTTTCGTGAAGTACAACCACTTATTATTTTTAAGATTTGTGATGAGAATTTTGTTAATATCATGAAATAACATATATGCAACGTAATATAGTGATTTGATTTCATGTTAACTATAGTGATTTGATTTTATGTTATTATAACCAAGCTTGCACAACCAATTTGTATCATCAGCGTGATTTGAACTTTTCTTAGTTAATTCAAGATTAATTACATCACTTGATCATTGGCAAGAACCATTTTTACTTTAGAGGCATTGATAATTTTTTGTAATTCTAAAATGTTGATAAGTTACTAGTAAACTATCCCTAACAAACATGTATGGAAATACTGGCCAACCACTTATTTGAATATCTATCAATCGTCAGTATAGGGAAGCGTACGAGTGGGAGTCTGGGACGATATTGATGAAATCACAATTTCAAGAACACCAAAATACTTTATCAATTCGTCTTTTATTTACAATCAACTGATAAAACAATAGATGAGGAGTCCTTTTAAATAAGGCTCCTAATTCTATTCCTAACTTGTTCAACAAGATAAGATCTCATATAATAATATTAAATTCCTAACTTATTAATTCTCTAAGACACTTATGCTAATAATAATAATAATAATAATAATAATAATAATAATAATAATAATAATAATAATAATAATAATAATAATCTACACCATTCTCCCCGGTTCGGAAGACTTCGTCCTCGAAGCTGATGGGCACGCGTGGCTGGCGTGTGGTGTCGAACCATGGTAGGAAACCCTTAACGTTTTCCCCAGTCGAGCACGAAGGTTGAATGTCGCACCTCCATAGTATCACCCCCTTAAAATTTATGGAAAGACATATAAGCATCAGGCACACACAAAATTTTGAAGTCACCATTGGGACCGAAAAATAGCATTCGTTTGCAAGGCCGCAACAAATTTTCATGGGAGAAAAGCTCAGGCCTGCGCAATCAGAAGAACTACCAATTCTTCCAACAACTGAATTTCGATACCCGAAACATGATGGAATTCCTCCAGCTCTGGAGGCTCCTCATCGAAAATCGACCGACCGCCGTAGAGACCGTCCACTTCACCGGTAAGACGCTCCTCTACCTCCTTGGGTCCTTCATCATACGCTGGCGGACCATCGTACAATGACCCTTCAACTTGCTCTCTGTCGAATTCGGGGATGTCAGACATGAAACGGGCCCTCTCATCGACCATATTCACGATCAAATTACAAATCACGTCGGGCACGACATCGGCCGATGAGGGAAGCCTCCTCGCGCTTGCCTCTGCCATCGCGTTGATTGCCGCTGTCCACGAAGACCGGGCCCCGTCGCTGCATGTCACGGCCGCCATATGCAGTAAAGAGGTCAGTCTCGACGTGCGGGGTTGAAAATCATCGATGGGATTCATCTTCGAGATTGTCTCCTCGCCGTCTTCGTCGTCGAATGGTGGTTGTGGAGATCTTTGGCGGGGCGCCCCGCCTGGACCACAGCCTCTACGTCCTCCGAGAATTCCCCCGCGCACGCCCAGGTTGCCAGCGTCACGATATGTTTGCTTGTCCCGAACCATGGTACCAAAAGTTAGACGTATGTCCCCAATCTCCACGGACAGATCTGCAATCTGACGACCCATAGTCTCCAGCTGGCGGCAAAACCACTCGGTCCGGCGGCTCAAGTTGTAGATGGCGGCGACACGCCTGTTGTTTGCAGCATCGTGTCTTCTGATACCGTCTTTGCTTGCCCTCTCATGCTCATTTGTCGGATGTTTTTCACGTGATGCAATTAGCTCCTTTGCATATTGACGACTTTGACGAAGACGAGCTCGGTCCAGATTCGAGGGCGAATCCTTCTCAACCGGGGAGGATGATGGAGACGAGCTCGCATTAGATTTTATGGACAATTACGATTGGCTTTCAGCGTTGATTTGATTAGTCACGTTATATCATTATTATTTATTATCTTTATTCCTTATTTATCTTAATTAGTTGATTAGAAAAATATTTATTTACTTGCTTATGAAGTTAGGGATTTAGAAATCTTGGACTCTATTTATTCTTATTGTGGGATGAGAACAAACGATCACTTGAAGTTTAAGAAATAAAATCTGTTCTTGCGTGGTTTAACAAGAGAGTATCTCTTTTAACCCGTTCTTATTCACGTTCTACATCACAGTCGTACCTACAAATCGCCACAAATACTTTGGTGAAGTTTCCAATATTTTACAACACAAGGCGACAACCACATATTTGAATATCTATCAATCGTTAGTCGCACCTTCAAATCGCCACAAATACTTCAGGTGAAGTTTCCAATATTTTTACAACACAAGGCGGCAGGCTGGAGACTTCAATTAACAAATCCATATGATCTCTATTATTCAAATTTGATAAGTTATCTCTTGTTTTGTTTTGTTCTATTTTTTATAGCTACAACTACTTTAATAAGATTAAAATTGGTTTGTGGTAATATCATTAAATGACAATGTATCTTTTAAAAAGAATAGTCACTTTTTGTGTAAGTATGAAATAATAGTCATTTTGCCTCGTGAAATAACATAATTGTTCTTACTATCAGAAATCATTTCTTGAAATCTGGAAACCATTTATGGGATCTCTGATTTACATAAATAATTTCTGGTAGTAAGGGTAATTGTGTTATTTTACAGGACAAAATGACTTGTATTCATACTTCCACAAAAAAGTGATTATATTTCATCTTTGCATTTGCTACTTGGCTATAAAACCAATGCACCAGTAAAGTTTTGATTCATAGAAGCTGTTTGAAGCATTATTTTCTATGTATTTATTTTTTTATAATTTTTTTACGGAAGATCATGACAGGCGATAAGAGTCTACAAGAGGCTAACAAGTTTTTTCTCACTAATTGTTAACGAACTTTGAACATCATGACAATGATAAATCCTAGAAAAATTTAACATAGAAGTTGGATGCGGTGTAGACGACACAAGACTTGGAACGGGTCTTCCACTAGGTTGGTCGGCGTCGACCGGCACATTGGCCATACTTTATGGTAAATTTGTTGTGTACAAATTGTTATTTTTACTGAGTACCGAATCGAATGATTCGTTCCCCGAGTTGATCTCTCGAGGAAGGAGATTCAGAATTTAGCTTTGGTATCGATCACACACAAAAAGAAAATAAATCCTAAACACTCTAATCAGATATGGGAGTTGAGAAATTACCAACTAAGAAATAGCATAAAAACAATAATCTACCTACAAATACAAATGAAACGATGATAAAGAAGCTAGAGAGTCGAGGATGATTAATTCATGTTCTTTTAGCAACCGGGCAATTGATCGTTCGGTTCAAGATTGTCACTCTTGTTTAATCATCTAGCGTTCGCTCCCAACAAGGGATTGAACATAGATGAGCAAGCTCGAGCATACAACACATGTCAATTATCGCAATCCCAATATCTTTTCGTAACAAGGGACGAGTCATCGACAATCACGTATTTCAATCCAAAACCTATAGACAATTCAATTCTACCTCATGCGAGCCTAGGTCTATGACTTCTCCCATTTCGGTTCTAAAAGTCGCTAATTCAATTAGAAGATGTTTAATCAACTAATCATTTAGAATCAACAAGCCCTAACTTGACTAATCAACATTTTTCAATCGTTTCCAATTGCAAGATCGAAGTGCCACTCTTTGATTATATCAATAATAAAAAAAGAATTCATCAATTTCTAAGCAAATTAACTCGCGCAAGAACGAACAAATCAAGCCCGACATATACGAGTTACACAAAAACAATCATCCCCTATCCCTAGCAATAGGAATTAGCTACGTAAATCAAATTCAACACAATAAATCATCTCTCAATTCAACTATTTTCATGAATTAAACAAGAGAATAACTTACAATTAATCCCAATTCAAATGTTGAATCTAAGATACAAGCTTAATCCCTAGATGTTAAGAAGAATAAGTAGAAGAAAAATGGAAGAGAAAGATGAAAACAAGAGAAAAAACGAAGAAGAAGAAGAAGAAAAGAAGGAGAAAAGGATTTCTGTTGTGTTTTCCCGATCCTAGGGTTTTCACCCCGGCAGGAGATAATCTGATCGCGATCCGATCCCATATATATAGAAAAGCTTGACACGGCGTGGAGAAGTATAACGAGTGTGGCAGGCTCTCTTGCCACGGCGCGTCGAAGCCATATGTCACGATGTGGAGGTACATCGCGGCGCTGCGCTGGGCGTAGAGAAAAGGGTGCCGCGACATTATGGAGAAGCACGGCGCGAAGGACGTTGATGCTACTCTGTCTGCACGTGATGGGTGTCACACGATGGCTCGCGGCACAGTAGGATGAAGCATCATGTCGCGGAGCAGCTCGTGACACGACAGGATGAAGCATCACTGCGCGAAGAAGCTCGCGGCGCGGCAGGAAGTAGACGCGTAGTCTCTGCCTAATACAAGTGTAACGCCCATACCGGCTAAGGACCACCTTGAGCTAGCTCTCCTCGCTGGTAGAACGCCAAATCCTACACGAAACTCTCGCACCAGAGGGATTTTTCAGTGAATAACCTCAAAGCTCAAGTTAGACTTGAGAAGATGAAATATATGTGATAGTGTATACAGAATATGAAAGATTGCAGCTAAAAGTGAGAGACCTCACCCTATAGCATAGACCAATTAGCGTCAGGAATGTGTCAGAAATCGTTACTAGCATAGACCAATTAGCATTCGCCACGTGTCCTCCGCGCACGTGCTGGAGATTCCTTTGGAGACTCTGACGCTCGACCAGATCTAGGCAGGCCGTTGAGCTGCCTGTATGGTAAAGGATGGCCGATCTCACGACCATTCGTATTCGACCACCTGGTGCTTCGACCAGGGCCCTGTAAAGCGGGTACTTACCAGGTGCTCCTAAATCTGCGTAGCTTTGACTTCTGACCTTTATCTTTCAATGGGTATTCTGTTCCACCAGCCCGATTAACCCGGTTCATTCTGTTGACCCGGTGGACCGGTCTAATACATATATATATATATATATATATATATATATATATATAATATCCCATATCATCTAGTCCCCCACTCTGGTCGAGTCTAAATGACTCTATCTAAGAGTATGTCTTCGTCTGCATTTTTTGGAGTCGTTCTATCCATTTCGACTGACTGAGACATTTTGACTTTTTTCTCGACCGTTTATCGTGATAACTGCCCTTCTTTCATTTTGAAATCCAAATCCTGCCACATGTCCTTGTGTCAGACGCGTCTCTTCATCTATCAGACTTCATCATTGTTCTGTGATCTGTGCCGCTTCGTATTTCGTGCTTCTTTAAACACTTCATCTATAACAACCATTGGATTAACGCCTTTACTCCTGCGGTTGATATTGCGACGCCTGCTCACCTGCCTCTTCATCGTGGCCCTCCATCTCATCTCCATCTAACGGTTGACTATCCACCTTTCTTATTTTGGCCTCCTATAAATACCCTAATTTTTTCTTCACCTTCTGCAAATTTTCGCACTTATACCTTCTCTACTCTCTTGCAAGTTCGAGCTCTCTACAACCCTAAGTTAGTCGTGTTTTCCGTAAGCTCTCCATCATTCACCATAAGTAAGTTTCCTCAATTCTTTAACTTGTATTTGTTATGTTCATTCATTTAAAAAATATGCGAATTTTATTCCCTTTTACTTCTTCCATCCTCTGTAATCTCAAGCTTGACCACCCGTTGTACGGTCCTTACCTTTTACTCTTCCTCTCTTTTCCTATGTAAATATCCTTGAACTTCTGTTCTCGTATTTTCTTTAATTTTTCTTCTTTTTCCTTTTCTTCAGATTCCGCGACCTCGAGTGAGAACGACCACCACAACGGTCGGATATGTCTTCCTCTTCTTCCTCATCGACCTCTAGTTTTTCGAGCAAATCCGTAGACAAGATTCTCCAAGTTGAGCCTCTGAACATTGTTCGACATAGCCCCTCGACTGATGTATCCCCTTCCTCATACTTCATCGATAATCCTGAGGGAGATGTCACTAGTCATCCTTGTTTGTCCCATTATTGTGTCTTTATTTTGGGTTATTTCTCTTTATTTTTCCCCACTTATAAGATTTTCGTAGTTTATTTGGTCCAATTCTGTGTTTTTGTGTTTTTCTCTTTAGTTTCGCTTTGCGCGTCTTTTTGCTGTGTTTTGCTTCGTGTTTTCTTCGTGTTTGTGTTTTCAGGAGGTAGGTTGTGTCGGTCGAGGACGGGACTGCTTGAGCTGAGACCGGGATATCAAGAATACTCATTGACGTGCCCAGAATTCTGAAGGAAGGACTGAAAAAATGAACTGAAGAGCTGCCCAGAAATTCTCGCGACTCGCGAGTCAGTGTCGCGACTCGCGAGATGGTCGCGACTCGCGAGATGGTCGCGACTCGCGAGAATGTCACGACTCGCAAGTCCAACAGAGACGAAGTGAAGATTTTTGCGAGACGAGTCGCGACTCACGAGTCTATGTCGCGACTCGCGAGATGAAGTCGCGACTCGCGAGCTAGGTCGCGACCTTCCCCAAAAAATAAAGATTTTTGAAGATGCGCGACTCGCGAGAAGTCGCGACTCGGCAAAAATGGATGTCGCGACTCGCGACTTTCGCGGCGCGAATTTCGAGGTCGGGATTTTAACATCAGAATTTCGACCTAGACATGATTATTCACATTCCAGACTTCGCTTTTACACTTTTTCTCTCTAGAAACTCATTCCTTTTGATGTTTTTACTCTTTGGATGGGATTTTGGAGATCAAAACTCTACTTTCCTTGCTTTGGATTGGATGTTTTTGGATTCAACATTGAATTATCATTATTAATTGTAAGTTTTCTTTTCTCAATTGTGTGATTGATGATGATGGCTTGGATTTTTATGAGTTTTCATGTTGAATTCCATATGAGTAGCTAAATCCATACGCTAGGGATAGGGGATGATTGATTAGGTTCGATTATAATTGCTTGTTCTTAATTGTTCATATCTATTCAAGTTGTTCTTATTATAGGGTTAGTAGATTGATCACTTTTCTAACCTAATTAATCAACGTGTAGAACCGAGAGGGGAGACGTTGGTCGATATAGGCTTGCTTAGAGTAGACTTGTTCGTAATAGTATTGTCTATGAGTTGTTGGAATTGATAGTTGATCGTGTACGTTCACTCTCTTGTTACGAAGAGTTATTGAGAGTGAGCCTCTGGACGAGAAGCGATTCAAGTCCTTTAACCGAGCAATTGATTGCCGGTAGTTGTGTTAGAACCGAAAGCAATTATCCCCGATTCCCTAGCTCTTGAATCATTTGAGTAAATTCGTTTGCTATTTAAATCGCTTTTCATTTATTTTCAAGTCGCTAGTTATTGTTAAAATCAAAACCATTGAATAGAGTGTTTAGGATTTTCTATTTTCCGTGATCGAATACGTACGATTAAATCCGGCTAACCTTCCTTGCGATATGGCCCGGGGAACGAATCTTTCGATTCTACTCCGGTAAAAATACTCACAACAATCCTCCTCCTCCTCCTCCTCTTCCTCCTCCTAAGCGTCCTTGTCGACCAATTGGTCATGATGACGAGGATGAGGATGATGTTGAGATTTTATCCCTATTTCTTCCCTGATCTTTCTTCTTCCGCGCCTTCTTCTATGCCACCTTCCTCGACCATGCCTCCTTCTTCTTCAGACCACCCGACTAAACCTTCTTCTTCGAGCCTCAAGAACAAACCTTCTTCATCCAAAAATGCCCTTCCTCCTCTTCTCATAACATCAACTGGCTCGATCTCGACCATGTTAATCACCCTGGCGTCGTAATTAGGCCCGCGGATGACGATACCTAAGACAACCCCCCCTCCAAGGATCATACACCTTCTTCCAGATCAAATTCGACCTTGGTCTGTGTTTTTCCATCTGTGCAGCTCTGCTCGAGCTCTATAGTTTGTATGGTCTACACTTAACTAACTTCCCCCAAATGCCTTTAGGATTTTGACTACCTTTGTTATTCTCTCCTTCGTCCGCTTAGGTCAACTCGACCTAAGATTTTTCTATTATTGCTATTTGGCCTCCAAGCAACATGGGGGCTTGTACTTAAGAAGTCGAAACAATGCCTACTATATAGCCGACTGCCCTTAAAATGTTCCTAACTGAAAGCAAAAGTTTGTGTATATTACACCTAACATCCCCTTTCCCTGGGCCGCTACTCCTTGGCCCAAGGACCTTACTTTTGAGGTCGAAACCCGTACCAGAAACCCAATATTCGACCGCTGTACCGCCCTATGAAACTCAAATCCTGTTGCTTCCGCTTCCCTACTTAAGAACTACCACCTTCTTCACCATTGTGGCTTAATTACCCACAAAACCTTATTCCTCTCCTCTCTCAGAGACCCTAATTAACCTACGTATCGATCAAACCCTTGCAGACTTTCATATGGAAGCTCGAGGTACTCGACTAGAAATTATGTTTTCTAACATTCCTTGTATTATTCTTAATCTATTTGTGCGTAACTTATGCAGAATGATTTTTGAACAAACCTGACGTGAGGAAGTCCTCTGACATGAAGTCGGCCGCCAAGGATTCCTCGACCAACTCTGACAAGGTCAAGGGTGCTCCTTCGACCAAGGAAGGACCCTTGCGTACCGATAGGTCTAAAGTTCCTCTCACCTCAAGCAAACAAAAGGCCCCATCCTCCTCTCCGAAGCAAACCGACCAATCGACCAAGACCGCCGATGCCTCGAAAAAGTAGTCGCGCTCCGTGGTGGTCATACCTCCGCCTGCTGGTCAATCGGTCGACCATCCAAATTTCTCCAACAAACGGCCTCACATCGAGGGCAAACTCGCTGAGATCAACCCTTACAACCTTCTCTCCAAACCTCCCTAATGTCGGCTGGTCCTAGAGAGGTAGTGTCGCGCCTCATGAATTTTCTGCCGGTCGAGGATGCCCATCGTTAGGATGTCGACCGGAGAGCAAAAGGCGAGTATCTTATACGGGCCTTAACCCAGGTACACATCGTGATAAGTATTAATGCTTCTTTTATTTTTCTCTTGCCTTTTATACCTACGTTTTTCATGTCATGATCCTTTGTTTCATTTTCAGACTCTTGTCTTTGTCGTTCCTCTGGTCGAAGAGATCTTGGCCAACACTGGTCGACCACTTTTTGTGATCGAGGGTGCGAACCAGAGCCTTGAGAAGGAGGTGAAACGGCTCAAGGCCGAGAATGAGGAGCTGCTTAAATTGCGGCATGACCTGGATGGCCAGCTGAAGAAGAACGAGCAACTGCATAAGGAGGAGCTGAAGGTCCGGGACCAACTGCTCGAACAGGAGAGGGCTGAAGAAGAAGGAGGTCGAGACTGCCGTCATTGTCGCGATAGAGTAGTCTCGCCATGCTACATGGTAGTCGCAACTTGGTTAGTTGTTCCTGAAGGCATACCGGGAGCAGCTGGTCAAGGATTATCTCTGGTCGACAGCCTTTCTTAAAGAGGCGTCGGGTATGGGGCTCGACTTCTACACATACAGCGGCAGCCTCCGACTCTATCCAAATGTGAGATGAAATCAAGGCGGCAATCTGAAGACCGATCCGAAGCGCCTGAACCTCCGCGGTATAGCTCGAGGAGGCCGAACAGGGGTATGAAAAGTGGTAATAAGGGCACCACTATGATCCCTAATCAGGGCCCCACCTCCTGCAACTCCAGTAAGTCAGTCAAGGCTCCATCAGTGTTTAGTTAACCCAAGGCGACTCAGGTTTCAGCCAAACAACATCTCTGGGACGTGGATGTTGGACAGACGCCAGCGGAGGTGGTGCAAGGCGGTGAGGTGGTGAGCAGCCTGTCCTGTCTCTGTGGGTAAGTCTGCCCAAAGCGGTGAGGAGCGATAGATGACGGTCAACCTGAAAAATAATATGGGAACACAAAAAAGGGTTATCCCTATGCTTCGCATTATTCCTTTATGTCCAAGTGACCTAAAAATGACTGAAGTACTTTGTTTACAGGGGTGAATCTAAAAAGTTGCAGAAAGTAAAAAGTGGAATAGCCAGATCTGCGCAGCTTTATAGCGACAGGGAAAAGTGCAAGGGTCGAGGTCGCAGGTGAGCCGCCAGATTAAAACCATCTGGGTGGTCTGGATTATGACCAAAAAATGTGGATGTGGCAGATACCAAAGGTCGATGGATCCAAGAAGTTGATTTTGAAAAAGGATCCACAATGCTGATTAAAAAAAGTACGCTAAGGTTTTTACATAGAAGTTTCTAACAAGTGCGAGTATTGAGGTAGTGCAGTTTACGACATTTAATGTTGGCACGTCAGCTGAGCGGAAGTAGATAATCATTGTAAAAGTCAAGATAGCTCATTCAATAATTTGGGAGATGATGGGAAGGAGGGCTAGATGATATAGCACCCAAAATAGCTCGGTAGACTTGCTAAGAGCGGATAGCTTTGTCTTGGTCGATTTAGGAGCTAAGCTCATTTTGATACATATGCCTGTCAGGGAGCTCGCTAAGCAAGGTACAATTTGAATCAGCTGAGATAGCACTGAGGTCCGAGAACCTAAGGAGCTCGGATATCAGATGAGACCTCACGACGTATAGGTCGTGAAGAAAGAGGTCGAGTGTAGGACATGAAGACCTAAGAGTCGTAAGGTAAGAGAGGGAAGTCCTTTCTAGATGGAAAATGTAGTGTTAATGAGTCTCAAGATCTTAAAAGTCTGGTGAGTTAGAAAGGTAGATACGGGAGTAAGATCTCTTTCCTAACTAAGATTCTCTTAGATGACAAGCTACCATAGGTATATAAGAACAGACATGTTTTTTCACTTATCCCATTACATACACTTCTAATATATTCTATAGTACTCCCTTAATCATATACTAACTTGAGTGTCAAAGTGGTTATACCAGAACCCCTCCCAGTGCTTTTGCGCAAGTCATCAGAGCACCAAGTTGATAGGATTTCGTAAAGACTATAATCTCAAATCTCAATCCAATTCAACATAATTGCACATCAA
>CACSLK010027773.1:13316772-13332555 GCA_902706635.1 Striga hermonthica
TATAATAGTAAAATAATCAAACTACACTTTGTCCTTTTACTTAAATTTTTTAATGATGTTCTATAATGGAGACAATAAAAGTTCGCATCGTGTACGACGTCCTTAACTGTTAATCTATCATGCAACACTGCAAGAAAACTACGGTCCTTTCTAAAAGGACCATAGCTTTGTCGCAGTGTTGGATGATATTTGCACATTTAAGTACGTCGTAAACGGTGCTAACTTCGACTGTCTCTAGAATGGAACATTTCAGAAATTTAAGGAATAATATCAATCACACAAATGATGTCACGCCTACAAACTCTCATTGTGATTCTGCTTCCCACTCTTTTATCCGCCTACAATAGAGCATTTAGAGAGCCATGACACAGACAATCATACAGATTCTTCAATACTTGAAGGTTGCTGATGGTAGTCTCTGTCTACTTTCTCTATATTACTATATTGTAGGCATATGAGAGAGTGAAAAGCAGGATCTCAGT
The DNA here is from genome assembly GCA_902706635.1 of Striga hermonthica. Lineage (NCBI taxonomy): Eukaryota > Viridiplantae > Streptophyta > Magnoliopsida > Lamiales > Orobanchaceae > Striga > Striga hermonthica. Next base: position 13,317,255 of record CACSLK010027773.1, read on the forward strand.
GGGAGTGTGTGAGTGTGGCATCATTGGCGTGATTGATATATTGCTTAAATTTCTGAAGGATATTCTATAATAGAAACAGTCGAAGTTCGCATCGTTAACGACGTCCTTAACTGTTCATCTATCATGCAACACTACAAGAAAGCTACGGTCCTTTTTAAAAGGACCGTAACTTTGTCGCAGTGTTGCATGATAGATGAACAACTAAGGACATCGTTAACGATGCTAACTTCGAATGTCTCTATTATAAAATATCCTTAAAAATTTAAGTTATAACATCAATTACGCCAATGATGTCACGCCCACAATCTCCATTGTTAATCCTCGTTACAACTCTCTTATACTCCTATAATATAACAATATAGAGAGTTATGGCACAGAAAGACATACAAATTTTTCAATACTTGAAGTTTGCTGATGTTAGTCTCTGTATATTTTATGTGTGTTGTTCTATTGTATGCGAATGAGAGAGAGTTGGGAGCAGGATTAACAATGTAGATTGTCGGCGTGACATCATTGGCGTAATTGATGTTATTGCTTTAAAAAACAAAAGCATTCAAAAACAAATGTCTAACATTCAAGATATCATGACCTTCAAAAAACAAATGCCTAATATTCGATATGTCATTAAAAGAACTACGTGGACTTTGATTCTCAATATAAGGGATATGTAGGCACCTTAATTGACGTATATCCTCAGATATTTATTAAATGTCAATTAAGACCAAGTCCATATTTGTCTATTAAATCTTCGAAAACCTTTCATTCACCTTATAAAACCTTACATAAGTTAATTTATCAGTATCTTGGGTTTCATCAACGTCATCATCCAATCTGACTCCAATACACAGTCCCGACTAATATCGTCGTTCTTTTTGTGGTGGCACGTTACTTAATGAAAGTTGTCCACGTTATCATCTTTGGTGTACAAGATGTTTATACCATCATTACACAATTCCATATGTGTACACATTTTTAGATACTTATCATATAAATTCAACTCAATTTCGACGAAATGATTGCAAAATGATGTAATGGTGAACTCGCAATTGAGTCGTCAACACTTAACATTAGTTTGATACCACTATCTAGTAGTTTCAGTGATTTGTGAAAAAAATTGTACTTTTATGGAACTGTGTGATGATGGTATAAACTTTTTTTTGTCAATAAAAAAAATAAAATAAAATAAAAAACCCAAAGAACCGCCGACCCGGCCTGAAACCGGCTCATAACCGACAGGCCTGTGACCCGACGGTTCAAGGCCGGTTAGCGGGCCAATTAGCGGGCCGGTCACGGGCCAAGGAATTGAGGCCCGTTGATTGGCCATGTCTACATAACACCCGTGTTTCTTCATAGACACAAATCAACAAAGGTCACAAATCAACAAAGGTCACGTCGAGCCGTAACAGGCAGCCACAAGAACATCTCACTCCCAAACCCATATGCAAATCGAACGCACGCAGCATGTAAACATCGACAAGACAAAACACGAGTAGCAACAGCATATATATATCGATCAGGTCTAAATCAGAGACGGTAAACGACATTAGCATACTAGTCTCGTTATGTGCAAGAGACCGACTCCAAACCTCCCAAACCCTATTCATCATATCCTTGTCAGACAAATAAATCTAAAAAAAAGTACAACATAAACAAAAGGACATGGCATGATCATAAAAACGTGATTATTCATTTGTTATCTATTTCCTCCTCTTGGTCGGAGGCTCTGGGATCTCTTCATCCTCGTCATCCTCATCTTCTTCTTCTTCTTCTTCATCCTCGTCATCGCCATCGTCCTCGTCATCATCCTCGTCATCACCACCGTCCTCGTCATCATCCTCGTCCCCGCTTCCCGCATCGCCATTGGCCGCAGGGTCATCTTCCGGGTCACCCTCGTCCTCGTCACCTGCATCCTCGTCATCTTCTCCGCCGTCATCCTCGTCATCCGGCTCCCCTTCAGCCTCTTCATCCTCATCTTCATCTTCACTGCCATCTTTGTTCTTGGGTTCCGAAGATTTATTTTCCTTGTTAGCTTCAGTTATCGACATCCTTCAGAAAAGAGAGTTTGAGAGTTTTTCCAGTCAATGCCAGCAAACAATTAGGGGAAAATTCAGAGAATTTGTGGAAAAAGGAAATAGCACAAACCTCTCTGGAGATATCGGGTCCCTAGGGAACAGAACTTCGGTGTTGTTGCATAAGGACTGTGCCTGTAGTGGATAATAATAAAAGCTGATGAAGTAATAAACTTGCAATATCAGCTAAAATCAAGAAAAATTTTGGTGTTGGTGACTGGTGACTTGTATACAAAGAGCGTACTGAAGAAATTCGATTTTTAGCAACTGAATCATCCAAAAATTTGTATTGCAGTATAATTGTTCTGAATTTCTGCACACTACAGCAGAAGTTGTAATTGTATTAAGGATGAAGACTGTACAAACAAGTATCTAACACAAGATTTTGCCCCTGAACAATATGAAACAATACCAGCCAGTGTTTCTCTTTTTGTCAAGAAAATAGAAAATGAAGCAGTTTCCTCCCGGTGGACACAGAGTAGATAACTACAAATTTCGATCCTAATTTACCAACCACAAAACAAAATCCAATCTCCATGAAAACAATATAACAACAAACCCAAGAAATCAAAACAAAAAGAAAGAAAACAAAAGCTTGAAAATTCATCATAAGCAGATACATCACAAGTTCCATAACTTCATACTTCAACTAATCTACGTCTTTCTATTCTACCAACCATGAGAATTCATTATTAATAAAAGCACAAACAATAATATAGCAAAATACCAGATCATAACAGACCACTTAATAACATGACATTTAGTTTCTAAACAATCTAGATGCAAATCTAGTATAAAGAGACTAAAACATCGGCGAAAAAGAACCACAAAAAAANNAAAAAAAAAAAAAACCAATCAAGGAAGTATAGTAACAAAACACCAGCAAGGGAGAAGTACAAACATAACAACATAGGATACAACATGTGAATTGAACTAGAACCAGCCATGGCCAAATTACTGAAAACAGAATAAACAAAAAGCTCCATAGCCCACATATCGCAATTCAAATCCAAACCATAAACCCAAAATTCAGGCATTTTACTATCAGACCACAAAGACAAGCACAAAACAAGAAATTTACTATACCACAAATAAAAGCCAGCTTCACATAATGTGTGCACAATTCAAGCAAAAAGACGAGTAATCCAGAATTACTAGTCAAACAACACACTGCAGCAAAGATGATGAAGAGCATTATACCGTGAGGAGAAAACAAACAACGGACTTAGCCACAGCAGTTGTGGTCTCAAGCAAAAGGGCCTCAAACGCCGAGCTCAAAGGCCTCTCCGCCACCGCATACTCAGCGCCCAAAGCTTCCATCTTCAGCCTCTCAAAAACCTAAACACCAGAAACAGAACGCTGTACAGATAAGAAGGGGAGCGTGCGCTAGTTGTACATATACATACTGTACTATTTATACTCTAGGATGAAATTAATTAGGGATGTTCCAAAAAACCCTAATGGAAATTATTTATCACAATTTGGGGATTCTTCTGTTTTCCTCGCTCCTACGCTAGGGTTTTGGAGTTCATTATTTTTATTTTATTTTATTTTATTTTATATTTATTTTATGATAGTCCACGAAATTCGAGAAGCAATCGGCGAGGGTCGAGGAGCCATTGGATTTGGAGACAAATTGAATAGAGCCCAAAATTGGAAGTCCTAGATCTTAGCCCAATAGATGTCGCCCAACGAAAGAAGATGCTTTTAGGCCCAAAATCGAAAGTCCAAATATTAATTTATCGGTTCAAAACGAGATTTTTTTTTAGTTAATCAGAGTTAATTTTGAAAAATATGATGCGGTTATTTATTAATAGAATTTTAACAATGTATTAAAATAATATTTAAAATAAAATGATAAGAATTAATTTGATGTAAAAGTAGGAGATAAATAATTAGAAATGATTGAAAATGATAAGTAGTTAAGCTAAAATTGACTTAGATTTTGAAGTATGAATTAAGTGTGAGTAAATTAATTAATAAACAAGTGCGCCCTAAGCCACATAGACCTCCGGTGTGAGTCTCAGTATTGTTTGTTATGACAAATGTTGCATATAAGTTATTTTGGATTTGATTAAATTTATTGAATAAAGTAAGTTACTTTTTTTTTTAAAAAAAAAAGGGGTTGACCGAGTTTGGTTTGACTGAGATTTTAAATTTTTATAAAAATAATATTTAAAATATAATGATTAAATATGATATTTAAAAGTATGAGAAATGGGATTGGAACTAATGAGTAGTTAAAATTATATGAGTGGGTTAATAGTGAAATAAAGTTGATGTAATGAGTGAGGATCATTAATTGATATTATTAATTATATTAATAATATTGTGAAAAGTTGGGTTGGTCTAGATTTGAGTTGGATTTTAAGTTAACAAAATAATCTAGTTAGTTTTCATAATTGGATATTTTGTATCACATCATACACATGCACTGGTATTGTAGCCTATGTATTGCACGTGATATATATGTTAAATTGCAAAGCCCCATAGGTCTGTTTGTGTAGCCTAAAAATTTGTAAGATTGGATTATTTCCGCCTATTTTAATAGTGTTGTTGTTGGTGTTGCTGTTGTGCACACCGTTAACTCTGAACCTTTCAGCCGTTGCCAGTGGTGGTAGTAGTGGCAACGGCGGTGGAGCGGGTGCATGATTGATGATGAGACCGACGATGAAGAATTTATAGCTGATCGAGCGATCAAACTACAAATTCGAGCAAAAATGGTTTAAACGTGGAGATTTGGAAGGAAGAAAAATAGAAAATGCATTATGGGAGATGGTTTTTCATGATTATCTTCTAAGTGAATCTTTTGTGTGAACCATTACTTGTCAATTTACCATAAAAAAACTCCTAAAAAATTATGTCTTCAATTTAGATTTTTTTTTCCACCATTGTTGTTTCCCGTCTAGTTTGTTTGAAATGTTTTGAATTCTTGGATTTCACATCCTACGATGCTAATGATAGTTTGTTATTAGGAGAAATTTTTGGTTATACTTAATGTAAAATAAATATTCTCTTCATTAAGGGGTGTGTTGTGTGATTCTTCTTTCTATATCTTATTTTAATAGACATCTTTGATAAGAATCCAAAATATCTAAATTAACTAATTTGTTCCTAACTAAATCACTAAAAGTCAAGTTTGCTCTTATAAATGGACAATAGTGACCGGAAATTGTTTAAGTGTATTTTTTATGAAGTTATACAGGCAAGTTTTCACGTGAGAAAAATTGAGTGGGTAAAGTGCAAAACAACATAATAACTAAGTGGGTAAAGTGTAATTTGCCCTAATAAGTTACATGCTCGAACACGATTCGAGTTCGAATTTGAAGTACTTGTCAAGTGTTTGATTTGCTCGTGCGCTAAACCCTAAGGAGATGCTTGTTTACAAATTCAATCCAAAAAATCCAATAATCTATAACTCAATCACTTTTTTAACTCAACTTTAACTCAACCCACCATGAGCAATATAATTAAATAATATCAATCAATCAACCCACTATCATCAATATTATAAATATAATTAAATAATATAATTCAATCATTCTTACACACAACATCAACATTAATTTATTATTCATCTACTCACATAATTTTAACTAACCATCACATCACATCTTCTCTCTCCTACTTTTACATCAATTTAATTTAATTCATTTTATTTTAAAATTATTTTAATATACCCACTAACAATTAACCATACCAACTTTTTCAAATTTAACCAACCCACACCAAAAACCCAATCAAAACAAAAAAAAATTTATAAACAAGCATGCTCTAAATTATTTTCAGATGTGAATGTGGTGATGTTTGGCCACTACCTACTAGAATCTGGGGTAGAGTCCAACTAAACGGTGACTGTTGATTGACTCTTGTTCGAGTTCGAATTTGAGGTGTTTGTCTAGTGTTTGATTTGTTCATGCGCTAGGTGATGTGTAGCCACAACCTACTAAAATATAACCAAATGGTGACTACTATTGATTCTTGATTTGACTCTAATGAAATCAGATTTATCATTAGATCAAATACATGTATATTCTGATCAAACCGTCAAAAATAAAACCTATAGTTGCATAATCAGGCGGCATTTGGAAATTTCTAAGCCGAAACATTCATTCTACTCACCATTGGGATGTACGCAAGCGTACAATTCAACGTAGACCCGACATTTATCTAAATTGTATTTATCGTAGAACACGTGTCAATACATTACGTGTTCAATACATTATTGATGAATAATTGATGAATAATTATGGATGACTCTGTAAGTCGAGCTATCTGATAGCTCCATAGCAAAACTAGGATCCCATTTTCCTTTCCTCTGTTCTTTTTTCTCTTTTGTTGCCCCTCTTTAGCTTTTTCAAGTTTCTTTGATCTCAACAGCTATATTTTGGAATTATTTTTTTTTAATTTTTTAATTTCAAGAAATTAAAGAGGTGGATAATAATGAGAAGCCCGTTTGATTAGCAAACCAGGTTGCTCTGTAAGTGATTCTACTTTGATGAGTTTGCTTTGTAAGTTTTGTTTTTAGATTAATTTTAAGTAAAAAAAAAAAAAATTGAATTATGATTTGCAAACCCTATCTATTTCACTCAATTATCAGTTAAAGTTGCATTATTTATGTTATTTTAATGTTAATTGGCTTCTGATTTGTTTCATTTGGTGTCTGCTCTTTGTATCATGCTTGTCTCATACATTTGTCTAGAATTCTTCATGCTTTGTATTTGTAGAGATGATGTGAATTTTGTTAACTTTCAACTTAAATTGATTTCTAATTAGTATCATTTTTTCTGTTTTCGATCGAAATAGACAGCTGCAACAACAATGTCTTTGTGTAAAGACCTCGTGTACCTCATACTGCAATTCTGTAATGAAGAGAACCTCAAAAAGACGGCCCACGTGTGAGTTTGACATTGCCCATCTCCTATTCCGATTATTGTTTTTTAGCTTGTATCGATGAACTTAAATTATATCGTGCCTTTGCATAATGATATAGGCTCGAGCAAGAGACCGGTTATTTCTTCGATTTACAGTACTTTGAGGAGTTGGTGATTGAAGGTAGTTGGGATGAGGTGGAGAGATATCTCTCGAGCTTCACGGCAGCCGAGGACAACAAGTATTCGACCAAGATATATTTCGAGATTAGGAAGCAAAAATATCTCGAGGCACTAGACAAGTTAGTTTTGTTCTAGCTAATGAGTCGAAGAGAAACTCTCTCTGTTGTTAATTACTTTCTCGGAGCCATTTTCGCAGCTTATGATATATGCTTCCTTTTTTCTGTTGATTAGGCATGAATTTGCTGCTGCTTTGGACATCCTTCTCAAAGATCTCAAAGTTTTCGGACAAACAAACAAGGAGTTGTACAAGGAAATGACACAGCTCCTGTCTCTAGATGATTTTAGGTATACATAAAGTACAAATCAAATTTTGTACAAAGAAATTTATTGAAAGATTGCAAGTTGCAATGATGAGATGTTAATGAATTGTCAGGGAACATAATTTGCTTGCCTACTACGGTGATACGTCCTCGGCCAGAAAAAGGCTCGTAAATGAACTCAAGAATTTCATTGAGGCCAATCCACTTCTACAGGAAAGAACAAAATTTCCTCAAATCAACAAGTCTCGATTGAGGCGTCTGATTAACCAGAGGTACTAGTTCGTCTCCTTCTTCTTATTCTTCTTTATTTAGTCTCGATTGTAATTTAATTACAACATATTGCAGTTTGAACTGGCAGCATATTCACTGTGCAAATCCTCATCCGCAACCCCATATCGACACCCTTTTTACTGATCATAAGTGTCCTGAGCCGGATAATATGCAGAATCAATCGAACAAGGATAGCTCATTGGTAATATTATAAAAGTAAATTCAATTGTTTTGCCTATGTTTAGTTCTCATTAAAATCAATCATGTGTTTATGTTTTTATTGTATTTAAGAAATTTTATTTTTAAACCTTTTGATTCAACACTTACCTAGATCTCTGTGCAAATGGCGCCATTTGCGTTGTCCTCTGAAAGTCAATCCAAAATTATAACCACAGACGTGAATCTCGTGAATCCTTCCTCCAAGCAAGGTATTGTCAAAATAATATTTTAGTTTTCGATTTACATCAACTTTTCTTATTTTAACAGAATTCATTATTACTCATGTTTGGTGGCTGCAGCTTCTGTAAATAGAAGGGATTCTTGTCTGGATTCCTCCGAGTCAAAATCGAAAGAATATGTTGGTGATGAGGTAAATTAATCCTCTTTAAACTTATTACATTGCTTAATTAATTCAGCTTACTTCCTTTGTAGGATAAGCAAGATTCAGCAACTGAACTTCCAAGTGACTTCCCGAAGAATGTTGAACGAATTATAAACGTGGGCTCTGCCCCAACTACAATGGAATTTAACCCCTTTCACGAGACCTTGCTGTTAGGTTGACTATGGTTGAATCGCAATTATAAATTTTTTTTTTGCAAGATATTACGTGACTGAAAATTCAAACGCGTGCTCATTTTATTTTTTATCTTCAGTTGGAAATAGTGTTGGGGTTATAGAGCTTTGGGATGTTGCTTCTGCAAAAAAGCTGGTTGTGCAAGAATATGAGATCCCGGGGGTATTATTGGTATAGCTTTTCTTGTTCGTAAATTATTTTCATCATTTGCTCTTTTATTATAGTAGAAAATGGATTTTATGTTTACGATTTAATTGACTGTTATTAGGAGGACATTGCGAAAAAACCTGGTATCTCTGTTAATCGTGTACTATGGAGCTCTGATGGTGCCTTATTTGGTAAACATATATCTTTGGGAAAACATAATATTTCATTTTTCCTTAGGTCCTTGAATTTGTTTTATTTAATAAGGACCCTGCTAATAACAGGCGCGGCATATTCAAAACGGATGGTACATTTATACTCATATCGGACAAAGGACAATCACTTTGATCAACATTTGGAGGTAGCTTCAGTTTCTTACCCATCAATTTACTTATTCAAAAAATCTTACACATTATGATTTTTGAGTTTTTTTTATTCATTATTTTTATTAATATCCAGATTGATGCGCATGTTGGAGGTGTTAATGATATAGCATTTGCAAAACCTCACGAAAAATATGTTGTCATAAGCTGTGGCGATGACAAACTGATTCAGGTTGTTTTTTTACGATAAGAAATCTGATTTGTATTTTTGCAAACATTGACCAACAATTTGCATTTGTTTTTTGAAGGTTTGGGATGTTTCAACCGGGGCCAAACAGTACACATTCAATGGTCACGATGCTCCAGTGTACTCATTATGCCCTCATAAGAAGAACGACGTTTACGTACGAACCTAAACAGTATACGACGAAATTTTATTTATATATTTATTTATTTATTTTTTTCCAAATCTTACGAGTTTTTATTTCATTGGATAATCATTTTTATTTATTATTTTCCAAGTTCTTATTCTCGGTCTCGACACGCGGTGAGATAAAAGCTTGGTTATTTGACAACGTGGGATCGAGGCTTACTTACGATGCTCCTGGCTTCTGTTGTATGAGAATGGTTTATAGTGCAGATGGCAAAAGGTAATATTGTCTTATGCATTAGTAAAATCTATTATGCATCTTTTGAAATGATATAATGTCCACATTAATTACTCTATTGTGCATGATCTTGAGCAATATTATTGTGCAACTCGGTAGTTTATTTCATTTCTCACTTAAGAAACTCATCACCAAAAAGAATAATTAAAGAAAACAGGTTATTTTCTTGCGGGACGAACGAAAATGGAGATTCCTACATTGTCGAGTGGAATGATAGAGAGGGTTCCATTATTAGGAATTACCATGGACTTAGCAAGTGCTCTTCGGCTATGATTCATTTTGATACGAGCGTGAATCAATTTTTGGCTGCCGGTGATGAGCATTTGATCAAGATATGGGATATGGACAGTGCTGAAATCCGAGCGGTTATTGATGCCGGTGGAGATTTACCTGTAAGTCTCTTTTGAATTCTCATTTATCTTTACTATTATTAATCAATTAACTGGTGCTCTGCTTGCCTAATTTCTCGTTTTCTTTTTTGGTAAAGGCGAGACCTTATATTCGTTTCGACAAGAAAGGCAATCTGTTGGCTGTTTGTGGTGATCATAGAAAAATCAAAATATTGGCAAATGATATCGGTCGTGAGTTGCTGCAAAATTCTCCATCAGTTTCTGGTGGTTCGGATGGATTTTTGGCGGACTCGTTCAGTAAGGTCAGTATATAAATTTGTTCAGCTTTTTTTAGCTCAAAATTTATCTGCCTAATGTGGGTAATTTTTTGTTTTTAATAATTATTATTACTTTTTGAGTTTTGATACAGCTCTCTGTCAATCCAACACCTGAACCACTTAAAGCAGTTCTTGAAGAAGGAAATTCCTTTAGAGTAAGCAGTCTTTAGATTATAAATGAAGAATTGAACATTTGCCGTCAGTAAACAGAATAAAACACTCTTGTGATCTTTTTTATTTATTTATTTATTTACATAAAAGTTTGGTGATATTTTTTCAGGGAGAAGCTCCAGATGTATGGGAATATTATCCGAGACCTCCAGGGCCTGAATTACTTACGAAAATGGCGGTGCCGAATATTTCTCAAGTCGTCGAAGTTGCACGCTGTCAGTCTGTGCGGCTCACTTCTGAAATGGAGGTTAATATGGTAATTTTCAAGTTCAATGAAATCTTCAAACCATGTCATCATTGTGCTCAAAATATGCCCTCATTTTTTTCTATCTTGAAGTAATAAAAAATATTAAAATTTTGACATTTGATGTTTATAGATACGGAGGTTAATGTATGCTCGTTCGGGTAATGCCATCCTAGCATTAGCAGAGAATGGGACTCATTTACTGTGGAGATGGCCAAAAAGTTATGCAAACTCAAGTGGCCTGGTATAATGTTGTGATTCGATCCTATTTCGATCATTTTAATCTGCATTTTCGAAATTCCTAATTGATTCATTAAATAAATGTGATTTGTGTTTACGATAATATTTTCTAATGAAAAAAGGAAATTGAAATACATGAAAGGGGTGATTTTAAACTCTGTTTTTTTTTTCTATTGATTTGGATTTTTGTTTAGCTTCACCGATTCAGATCTCGTTGAACCTAACGCTTCTTAAATTTGGTGTCTGTTTATTTTATCTCTAAAAGGAGGTCCATTTCTGATTCTTCTGAGCTTTGGATATTATCTAACAAGACGAGTCTTTGCTGCAGGCAACCACAAAGAGTGCCCCTAAACTCTTTCAACCGATGAATAGATCATTAATGATAAATGATATTCCTGTGGGTAGCAACAATGTATCTTGTTTCACGTGGTCGAACAATGATTCATATGTTGTCTCATCATCGGGAGGGACGGTAAATTTGTACGACATGGTCAATTTTAAGGTAAATTGTCTTTCGGACCAGCTCGTTTATTTCTGTTCTTACAGCCTACATATTAAAATTAACCAAAATAATTAATTAATTGGCCATCATTTAAAGGATAATAGAATTATGTATGGAAGAGATTCTACCCAAAGGAAATGTTGCTTGACCATCATTTAATTATAGCTATGTGAATTTTTTTGGTGATTGTATTTTATTTTTATTTAGAAATTGAGAAGTGTATTCCGAACGCCACCTGGCCCGACGTGCGTTCTGTTCTATCCAGTGGATAACAACGTAATCGCCATAGGCTTTGATGACTCGAGAATCCTCATCTTCAACATCCGTGAGGATAAAGTACAAATCTTTTATTTCACGGTTTCATTCAAATGAGGTTTTCTAACATGGGTTTGAAAATTTTAGCAACTAATTAATGTGCTTGATTTTTTGCAGGTACTGAGCACGCTTCAAGGGCATTCTAGTCGAATCAGTGGCCTCGCTTTCTCGAACACTTTTAATGTGCTCGTTTCCTGTGCAGTGGACACTGAGGTCGGTTCTCGGTTGGTTAGTTTATGTAAAATGCTTAATTAATCATCAAATTTTTAACATCTATCCGCTTGTTTTACGTACTGTGAGCTTCAAATAAATTACTCTGTGTTGCTCTTGTAGATTGTGCTGTGGGATACGGTTAAATGGGAGAAAAAGAGAAGCACAATTTTGCAGATTTCGGTTGGGTATTTGGCTTCAGACCTATCCGAGACCATCATTCAACTCGACAAGGATCACAATCACTTTCTTGCCGTGCACGAGACACAGCTGGCGATTTACGAGACCATGACATTAAGACGTATCAAGCAGGTCTCTCTCATTTTTGAATAACCATGACTTTAAGAATTTAAGACACAGCTGGCCATTCTTATTATTACACTCTCATATTCTTAGACAGAAAAAATACAATAAATTTTGTATTGGTCTCATCATCTTCGCCACGCATCTACATTTCCAAATCCCATATTAGAAGTGTGACATAAGTTTTTGTCCTTGAGAAACATTAAATTTTTTAGGCAGATCGAGTGTCGAATAAGGTGCAATCACTTTATGTTCCTTTTGTTTTCGCAAGACTGTATTTTCCTAATTATTTTGTATCTCCAGTGGACGATTGCCAACTTCTGTACGCGGATTTCACATGCGACGTACTCGTGTGACAGCGAATTTGTATATGCTGTCATGAGAGATGGCATCCTCTTAATCCTTGACGCCTCAGATCTCTCACCCAAATTCGAGATTGATTTCTATGCATATCTTCCATCTCATCTCAGGTACGTTGAAATTTTGAGTGACATTTTAAGACCTTTTTTTCTTAAATTTGAGAATATTTAAGACTTATGTTAGTTCTTTGATTTTACTGAAAAATCCAAGAAAATCACACGTGTACACTTGTAGTGATGAAATTCCAACGAAAATATATTCCAATAGAATTGCAACGGCAATTCCAATGTATATTTTAATGCTATTATTTCCGTTGGAATTAATCCAACGGAAATTTCATAAAAAATATTCCGTTGGAATGAAATTTTTATTGGAATTTCCGTTGGATTTTGACGATTCCAACAGTAGATTTTTTTTTTTCAACGGTGATTGAAATAAAAATTTCAGCGGAAATTGCATATTCCAACGGTGAAAAGCCATTGGAAATATAGCCGTTAGAATCATCAAATTACATGAAAAATACATTCCACCGGAATATTCATTTGAATTTTCGTTGGAATCATTCCAACGGAAGCTATACTATTGGGAAGCTATACTATTGGAATGTCTGTTGGAATTTCCATTGGAATATATTACTATAAGATTTTCGGTTGCAATCTAACAATTTTTTTGTAGTGGTAGATGTGAGATTTGGTGGTAGAATTTCGTATATGTAATTTGTCTCGTTTGTCATTGAAATCTCGATGAGTTTTAGAAAGTCCATACGACATCAACCGATAGGAAAACATTAAACCTCTCATAGCTTTTTCTTTAAAATCTCAAATAAATACTCCTGAGACTAATTTCAACCATAAAGTTATAAAGTTTCTGCATTGTGTATGTTGGATAGTAGTAGCCTATGTTTTGGTAGATAAATAAGAAAGCTTATAGCTTCTTTGGTTAGCTTATAAGCTCTCTCTATTCAAATAGGCTCTGTTTGGTAAAATGAGTTTTTTTTTTTTTTTTAAAAAAAAAAGCTCGAGTTTATTTGATAAGCTTGCTTTTTAAATAAGTTCGTTGAAATTTTATTTCAGTTAGCTTATAAGCTAATTTTACAAAACACTTTTATTATATAAGTTAGTTTGTTATAAGGCATAAGCTATAAACTCGAAAATTACTCATAAGCTATAAACTAGCTTAACAGCTAGTTTTACCAAATATAGCCATAATAGCCGTGCGAGATAATTAAGTTCGTTAATGATATTACTGTTGTGCACTATAATGGTAGCATTAATCGTGCATGTTAATTATGTTTTTTTTTTTTGCATGTTAATTATGTTAACAATATTACTATGCATGGTTTTAACTACTTTTTATTTTTATTATCTATTTTCACCAGAATCCGACCCTATATATAAGTTGACGTGTGATAAATTTGATTTGGTTTGGCAATGTACAGATCAGGCGTGGGCCCGTTGGTGGTGGCAGCTCATCCGCAAAAGCCATGCCAGTTGGCATTAGGGTTGTCTAATGGTGAGGTCGCCGTGATCGAGCCTCTTGGCTGTGACGAGGATAAATGGACCGCGCCCCCCTTCGCCCGAATTTAGGCTGCTAAAAATAATTCTTCTTTTTTTTTTGCGTTTTTGGTTTTTCATTATTTTCTCCTTATGGCATAATTTGCTGCCAGTCATTAAAATTTTCACATATGCCTGTGATTTTTTTTATTTTTTTTTTTCTTTTTTTGGACGTTTTTTTATGAGGGTGGTTTGAGTTTTTTAGTTTGGTGGTGTGATTTGGTTTTTGTGTGAACAAATAATTTATCCTGGGTTAAAATGAATATTATACATTCTGTAAAACTCATGTTAGACAACATGTTTCTTAAAATTTTTTACAAACTTTTGTGTTTAAAAGAAACTTAACATGTTTTTTAAAAAAAATTACAAACTTTTGTGTTTAAAAGAAACTTTGCTAGTTGAAAGAACGAAGTAAATCAAGGTTATTTGGTTTCAAAGAAATGAAGTTACATGACAACCCAAGAAAAAAAATTAATAATAATAATTGAAATAATAACAAGTTTCACTTGTTGTCGAAAAATAACAATTGAAAACAAGATATTTTCGAACAAGAACGAACACTAACAATCTTTGCTCGTAAAAGAAGGGAGTAAAAAGAGGTTGTTTGGTTTTAAAAACAATAGAGTTAATTGAAAGCCGAAAAAAAAATGAAAGCTATTAGTTGAAATAAGAACGAGTTTCAATTGCTTTTGAAAAAAATAATTGAATATGATGTATTTTTGGAGAATAATGAACTCCAAAAATCTTTGCTATTGAATGAAATAGGTAAAACGAGGTTGTTTGGTTTAAAAAAATGGAGTTCTAGACATCCCGAAAAGAAAAAAAAAACAATTAATTAAAAGAAGAACAAGTTGCAATTGTTGTTGAAAAATAACAATAAAAAACTAAGTATTTTTTAACAAGAGCGAACACTAACAGTCTTGGCTTATTATTTTATAATTTTAAATCATCGAATTATAAACTTGAATTGTTACTTTAGTTAACTCTAGACTGAGTTGTCATCCATCGATCATTTCATTTTTATGAGCAGCTTTGAATTTTCATTCAGAAATTAGCTTTCAGTTGTTATCATCATTTCTTTTTGTGTCGGATGTT
>CACSLK010027773.1:13334073-13348022 GCA_902706635.1 Striga hermonthica
TTCTACAATTAGCAAACAAGTATGAATTATAATTTTATTCATAAAATATTATTGCAACACATCTAATCACTATAATAGAGAGGAGGACTGTCGGGCTCGTCGAACATTGTCGGTTGGTATTATGTGAACGGCTAACGAATTTTCAGCGAGAGGTTAACAATAGCAAAACGTAGTCTAATCCTTAGCTGTTCGGATGCCGTGAAAATTTTGACGAGGTGGCGGTTGTGAAATGTGGATGCAACAGCGAAGGCATGCTGTAATCACAGGGAGATCGGGCCGCGAGCGGAGACCGCAGAAGCGGGAGTGTACGTCGCCGGCAGAGATTATTCATCACCGTGGAAGGACAGTCGCCGCGAAAATTGTTCAGGTGGTGGCGGAAGATGAGCCCCTGCGGTCCACGATGAAGAAACTCGGCGGGACTTCTCGACCGGCGGCCAAGAGGAACTCGACGGGACTTCTCAACCCACGGGATCGGATCTTTGATGCTGAATAATAAGTTTGTTTAGGAATCTATGAACAATAGCAAGTTGTCATGTTCTTTTTTACTCAATTGTAGGCCCTCTTTTTTTCTATTTTTTTTCCAGGATAAATTGGGATATATCCCAATTCCCGATAATCATGTATAAAATTAACTCCTTTAATCGTGTTTAGTGGGTAGTTGTTTTGGTATTTTAAACTGCTGAAATAACAGTCACTATATTACTTTCCTTAATTAATTAAAATTCGTAATTATGTATATAAGTTACTGATTTCATATTTTTAATATTAATTAACAAATGATTAGTAAACTGTGTAAATTTCTCTTGCCGCATTCGAGTATCCAAGATGGGCCAACGCCTCGTCAAATCAAGGCCCGCCAGCGAAAAGCCCAATTCGTGTGCTGGAGCTCAAGGCCCACGGACGTCAAAGCACGATTCACACATCGCAAATCACGAAAGCAAACACGAGCCCTCGTCTGTATGCATAGTAGTACCGTCCTTTCTTCGTCTCTCTCAATCTCTCTCACTGTAAATTTTTCAACTTTCAACTATCGCATTACCAAATAGTCAACTCGAAATTCTCACCTACTTCCCTAACATTTCATTTTATTCACCCTCATTTTTTGGGAATCTAAAGCAAAAAATTTCACCCTTTTGTAAATCATCGTTGCCATTTTCTTGATAATTTTTGTTTCTCCGGAGACCCCTTTTCACTTGGAGGTGAGTTCATCTGTTTTTTTGCTCTCTTCTGAAAAAATTAGAGATTTTGTGATTAATTGTGCTTTCGATTTGCAGTTGCATTGCTTTATATATATTCTGCGGCCATTTGCATCGACCCTTTTCGAATCTTTGTTTTGGGTATTTTTGGTTTCGTATGAATTCGTGACAGATGATTTTGTGTGGTTCCTTTTGCTTTCTTGAAGTTCTCTGCTGGCTGTATATGAATGCAATTAATATTGGCTGATTTGAGGCCTTAAAAGATTGGTTTGCCGTTTCAATGGTGTTAATGCAGGAAATTTTGAAGTTTCAGTTAAAATGGTGAAGTTTGGTCATCTATCTGATAAGCCAATATAATGCTAATATTTTTTGTTTAGTTGAATTTGATGTTGTGTTGTTCCTTGGATATATCTTTGCTTCTGCCATTGAAGACGCTTGTATCTTATGTGAGGCGACGATCATTACACTGCAAAGCCCATCAATAATATTGGTTTGGTTATGCTTTATCTTGTTATTTCCTCGTGTGAAAATCGGAGTTGTACGGTAGAGTAATTTAAGTAGGTAACATGAAACACAAAAGGATTTGTATATGGACGATTGCAACTTCTTCAGCACATAGGTATGCTTCCATTAGGTCATCAAAGAACTAAATGTACCGATCCAAAAAAGAGCTAAATGTATTTTGAGGCAGAAAAAAATGTGGCTAAGTCGAAACCACGCAGCAAGATCATTGCTGAACTCCGAAACAACTCACAGATGACCTGGTGTAAATTTTATTATGTGTAAATTCTTTTCTTCTTCGACTGCCGTTGTTCCATATAAAAAGGGAAAAAGGAGAAGAAATTGGAATATGTAGAGAATCCTACTCTTCCACTGCAGTTTTGCGTTAACAGGCTCTAAGGGCTCTCTGTGCCATTCTTTCAATTTCTGTTTCAATTGATAACACTCACTCTCGACTGTATGATTTTGCTCTTACCAACACTTAACATATATCTTCTGCGTACATCACGATGATCTGAGTTCTTCTGATGTTTGAATTTATACAAATTTCTGTGCAAATCTGCCATCTGCTTCAGATCATATACTCACAGAACCTCTCTTGATCTATTATCTTACTGATCAGACTTATTAACCTTCGTCTTTGGATTTTAACAGGAGGGTCTCTTTTTTCCTAACTCACAGACTTGAGGAATCACCTTTACTGATCTGGATTAAAATAAGAACGAGCTGCTGGTTTCTCCATTCATGAAACCAAAAGACAATGAGGATCCCTTTCTTCCCCAAGCGCTATGTGATCGTGATCTTGACCTTCATCTGCACCTGCGTGTGCTACATAGAGCGGGTCGGCTTCTCCATAGCTTACACCGCCGCTGCTGATGCTGCGGGAGTAAATCAGTCGAGCAAAGGAATAATACTCTCCACGTTCTACTATGGGTACGCGTGCTCCCAAGTGCCAGGTGGCTGGGCGGCCCAGAAAATCGGGGGCAGGCGAGTGCTTCTTCTCTCGTTCGTCCTCTGGTCCTTCACCTGTGCCTTCGTGCCCCTCGACCCGAACCGAGTCACGCTCCTGGTCGTGGCTCGCCTGCTAGTGGGCGTGGCCCAGGGCTTCATCTTCCCCTCGATCCACACCGTGCTGGCCCAGTGGGTCCCACCGCACGAACGTTCGAGATCGGTCTCCCTCACGACCTCTGGCATGTACTTTGGGGCAGCCGCTGGCATGCTCGTGCTCCCGACCCTCGTCAGGCTGCGTGGGCCACAGTCGGTGTTCGTGGCCGAGGCTGCCCTGGGTGCTATGTGGTCTCTGCTCTGGTTCAGGTATGCGAGTGAGCCATCCCGTTCGGACCACCGAAAAGCCACGGCAGCTGGCTTTAGCGAGTCCTTGCTACCAACGAGAGAGAATAATAATAATCAGAAAAGTAAGGCAGAAAACGGGCTGCATCATCCGGTTAAGACGACGCCCAAGATTCCTTGGAAGAGGATTTTTCTCAGTTTGCCGATTTGGGCTATAGTGGTGAATAATTTCACTTTCCACTATGGTCTTTACGTGCTCATGAACTGGCTCCCGACCTACTTCGAGCTGGGCCTGCAGCACAGCCTTCAGGAAATGGGGTCGTCCAAAATGGTGCCGTATCTCAACATGTTTGTGTTTTCGAACATAGGTGGTGTGGTTGCAGACCACCTGATCACGAGGAGGATTTTGTCCGTGACTAAAACGAGAAAGCTTTTGAATACCGTGGGGTTTGTGGTGGCCTCTTTTGCATTGATGGGGCTTCCTCTGTTCAGGACGCCTAATGGGGCTGTGTTTTGTTCGTCTGTGGCTCTCGGTTTCTTGGCGCTCGGGCGGGCTGGGTTTGCAGTGAATCACATGGATGTTGCCCCAAGGTATGCCGGTATTGTTATGGGGGTTTCTAATACGGCGGGTACTTTGGCTGGGATAGTGGGGGTTGATCTTACAGGTCGGCTTCTAGAAGCGGCTAAGGAGGCCGAGCTGGATCTCACGAGCCCAGATAGCTGGAGGGCTGTTTTTTGTATCCCGGGCTTGCTTTGTATTTTTAGCTCGGTTGTGTTTCTTCTGCTATCCACAGGGGAGAGGATTTTTGAATGAGTAAAGGAATAATCAGTCTTTTATACTTTTGCTTGAATGCGGGAAAGATTTGTTTGCTTACTTTTCCCCATTTTGATTGCACTTTCACTGTATTGCTGAAAATGTTCTTACTGGACACATCTAGTATATGGCAGCATCAAAACCAAAAAAATTGATTTTCTGGTGTTGTGATTAAGAAATAAAATGTTATTCATGGTTATAACTAGTTGATTCATGTTGGTTTTGTTTTATGTTGGAATGAGCATGATAGATTCTTGAGGATAGTACAGTGATCTCATTGCAGGTTGAACCAGCTTCATTAACACAATAATGGTGTCTTAACATTAGTAAATAAAAGAGAGCTCTTGCAAGATCCCAAGTTACATTCAACTGAAAACTTATCAATGTTGATATGTTTTCTTAATGGAAAGTTGAGGTTGTTACATTAAACCGAATATGAATTGTAATGATTCAAGCTGAACTTGTGCTTCATTCATAAGTTCAAGAATCGACTTTTGCTGCTGCGGATGCATAGCTCACGCTGCTGTCTCTCATGGACTTGCACTGGCTCGATTGCTCATATCGCAAGAATCGAATCTTTACCTTTGTCGAGCTATTCTTCAGCATCTGGTTCAATTTGGAATAAAAATCTTGTTAGGAAATCAACCAAAAAAAACAAAATAAAATGCGAATAATACAGATCAGAAGATTTTACTTAAGCTTAAGAAATTTACATGAAGAAAAACACTAATCGGATGGCGTCCACATATAGTATTGTCCGTCTCCAGTAGGTATTGCTTAAATGAATCCGGGTCTCCAGTTTCTATTATGTCCATTCCAGTTTTGTCCAAAGCCTCTATAGACTTGTAGATGGCTCCATGCTTTTTATCATAATGCGTGTAGTTGAACCTACGCAACCAATCAAATTCGTCGTTGGTCTCTACTAGTAATAACCATAAGGCACTATACCTCAAAGCATAACATACCGGGAACCCCAGTGACAAAAATCTGAAGACACGGAAAAGAAATTTGTAGGGTCATCCACATATTTCGCTAACAATCGGCCATACACGGCTTCACTTTCAGCACTAAGAGCACCAACTAGAATGGGCACAATCTTCACGGGGTACCTGCGTTGATTTCCTCAACATAGTTAGCCGAACTTCTGAAAAAAAAAAAATGATAACAAAAGCCATTGACAAAGAGTTTTACCCCTGGAATACTTTAGCTAGATATGGAAGATGCATTTCCATACTGTGTTCAGCCTCATCAACATGAAGATCCATCACTTCAAACTTCCCAGTAGCTTTTAGTTCATCATTGACTGGCACAAAGCAAAATATAACAAAAGTAGCTATATTTTAGTAAAAGTCAAATTAAAATAAGAAGATCGCACGTGCATAGAACCTTAGGAATTTTAATTGCTAAATTTCTAGGGAAATCATATAAAGTTATGACTGCCTGTCTTCCATACTTGAAATGAACCTTCACTAGGTCCTCAAGTGACTCCTCTTAGATCATGTGAATAAACATTTGGGTTTTTTCAATGATAAATTAAACAACGAAGAATCCCTGCTTTTATATCATGTACTGCAAACGGCAATATCCCCATCCTTGCGAACTGAAGGAAGACCAAGAAAGCGCATCAATATACCTTCCTGATCAATAGGTAGATCACCAATGGGCGTCTTGTAGACCGTGGCTTTCGAGACCGCACATTTTGGAGTGTAATAATGGTGAGATGGGCCAAGAAGAAACACCCTAGAACTGTTGAACAAAAGAGTCAATACTATGATAAACGAAAAATCTTCAGCAACATAAAAAGGTAGGGGCAAAACCCACATGTTTTCCGGGTCTATGTTTCCAAAAGCATAGGCAGCTGCACGACCAGAATACGAATAACCTGCATGACTAAAGAGTATAAAACCGAAAGGTTACACTTGTGCTAAAACCGTAACAAAACAAATTTTCAATTCATCAAGAGCAATGGTATATGATGCCTTACGGTGCAATGACACCTCTTACATCCGAAGATTTTACAACGCCACAGGCCCTAAGCCATCCATCAAGTTCCTCCCCTAACTTTTTGGCTACAAATTTTACAGAGACAACAACACAGCATCAAAGCTTTTACAAATCTAATCAAACAATACTGGTTAAAGCGGCATTAGATTCACTTCACATATCACATATGCATCAAGAACAGCCCTTTATACAAAAAAGTTCACATAAAGAGAACAAATCTTTTCAGACATCAAATAGGTCATCTCAACAACGCAACCCATAGCCCACAACTGAAAAGGTTAGCATATCATTACAGTAAAAATCATAAGCAGGAATCTTCAACATCAACCCTTCTCTAGAGTGGAATCGAATTCCAAGAAAGCATGAAATTTGTAATAAGCAGGAAAATAAGGGGGAAAACGGGTGCTTACGATTGTCGGTGTACCATGAACCAGCATGCGATGCTCGTCTGATCTTCTCCATTACAGCGAATGCTCCGATGAATCCTTCGATTAATGTTTTTTCACTGTAATAATGCAAAAGGTAGCTTATCGTGAGAAAAAGTGTAAGAGAGATAAAATTGAGGAGTTTAATTAAATTCTGACGCAAAGTAACAACGAGACGGTGACAGAAAGCTTGTCTCACCCCACCGCCAAACCTACTCTCCATTATCAAATATTCTGCAAAGAGGAAGTGCAAAATAAGGGCTCCACTGTCATGAAATGCACCTTATGGGTTTTCCAATTAGGTTGGACCATATTTCTTTTTGTGTTTATGGCAAGTTTTCTGACCCGGCTGGTCGACCCGGAACCCGTCGACCCAGAGCCGGAACTGGTCCGAGTAGGTTATTTGGACCGGGCAACAAAAGACCCGATCAAACCCGGTCAAAACCCGGCTCAATAAAATAAGTTCTCCCAAAAAAAAAGGAAAAAAAAAATCCCAACAAACATAACCATATTTTTATTGTAGCTTGTTTTGATGTGTAAATTGTGTTGAATCGGGTTGAGAGTACAGTCTTTACGAAATCCTATCAACTTGGTGCTCTGATGACTTGCGCAAAAGCACTGGGAAGGGTCCCACTATAAACACTTTGACACTCAAGTTAGTATATGCTTGAGGGAGTACTATAGAATGGATTAGGCGTGTATGTAATGAGTTTAGTGAAAGAATCTGTTTGTTCTTATATACATATGGTACCTTGTCCTCTAAGAGAATCTTAGTTAGGAAAGAGATCTTACTCCCGTATCTACCTTCCTAACTCACCAGACTTTTAAGATCTTGAGACTCATTAACAACACATTTTCCATCAAGAAGGGACTCTTCCCTCTCTTACCCTACGACTCTTAGGTCTTCAGGTCGTACGCTCGACCTCCTTACCTAACCAATGTAGTTCGTACCTAGGTCGCAACCACGACATTCACCTTCACGACCTATACATCGTGAGGTCTCATCTGGTATCCGAGCTCCTTAGGTTCTCCGAGCTCAGTGCTATCTCAACTGATTAGAATTGTACCTTGCTTAGCGAGCTCCCTGACAGGCATATGTATCAAAATGAGCTTAGCTCCTAAATCGACCAAGACAAAGCTATCCGCTCTTAGCAAGTCTACCGAGCTACTTTGGGTGCTATATCATCTAGCCCCCCTTCTCATCCTCCCCCAAATTATTGAATGAGCTATCTTGACTTGTACAATAGTTATCTACTTCCGCTCAGCTGACGTGCCAACATTAAATGTCGTAAACTGCATTACCTCAATACTCGCACTTGTTAGAAACATCTATGTACAAACCTTAGCGTACTTTTTTTAGTACTTTTTTTAATCTGCACTGTGGACCCTTTTTCAAAATCAACGTCTTGGATCCATCGACTTTTGGTATCTGCCACATCCACCTTCTTTGGTCATAATCCAGACCACCCTGACGGTTTTAATCTGACGGCTCACCTGCGACCTCGACCCTTGCGCTTTTCTCTGTCGCTATAAAGCTGCGCAAATCTGGCTATTCCACTTTTTACTTTCTGCAACTTTTTAGATTCACCCCTGTAAACAAAATACTTCAGTCATTTTTGGGCCACCTGGACAGAAAGGAATAATGTGAAGCATAGGGATAACCCTATTTTGTGTTCTCATATTATTTTTCAGGTTGGCCGTCATCTCTCCCTCCTCACCGCTTTGGGCAGACTCACCCACAGAGACAGGACAGGTTGCTCGCCACCTCACCGCCTTGCACCACCTCCGCTGGCGCCTGTCCAGCATCCACGTCCCAAAGCTGTTGTTTGGTTGAAACCCGAGTCGCCTTGGGTTAACTAAACACTAATGGAGCCTTTGACTGACTTACTGGAGTTGCAGGAGGTGGGGCCCTGATTAGGGACCATAGTGGTGCCCTTATTACCGCTTTTCATGCCCTTGTTCGGGCCTCCTCGAGCTATGACGTGGAGGTTCAAGCGCTTTAGATCGGTCTTTAGATTGCCGCCTCGATCTCATCTCATATTTAGATAGAGTCGGACGTTGTCGCTGTATATGTAAAAGTCGAGCCCCATACCCGATGCCTCTTTAAGAAAGGCTGTCGAGCAGAGGTAGTCCTTGACCAGCTGCTCCCGGTATGCCTTCAGGAACAACTGACCAAGTTGCGACTACCACGAGCATGGCGAGACTGCTATATCGCGACAATGGCAGCAGTCTCGACCTCCTTCTTCTTCCCAGCCCTCTCCTGTTCGAGCAGCTGGTCCTGGGCCTTCAGCTCCTCCTTATGCAACTGCTCGTTCTTCTTCAGCTGGCCAGCCAAGTCATGCCGTAATTTAAGCAGCTCCTCATTCTCGGCCTTGAGTCGTTTCACCTCTTCCTCAAGGCTCTGGTTCGCACCCTCGATCACAAAGAAAGGTCGACCAGAGCTGGCCAAGATCTCCTCGACCAGAGGAACGACAGAGACAAGAGTCTGAAAATGAAACAAAGGATCATGACATGAAAAACGTAGGTATAAAAGCCAAGAGAAAAAAAATAGAAGAAGCATTAACACTTATCACGGCGTGTACCTGGGTTAAGGCCCGTATAAGATACTCGTCTTGTGCTCTCCGGTCGACATCCCAACGTTGGGTATCCTCGAGCGGCAGAAAATTCGTGAGGCGCGACACTACCTCCCTAGGACCAGCCGCATTAGGGAGGTTTGGAGAAAAGGTTGTAAGGGTTGGATCTCAGTGGGTTTGCCATCGATGTGAGGCCGTTTGTTGGGGAAATTTGGATGGTCGACCGATTGACCAGTAGGCGGGGGTATGACCAACACGGAGCGCAGCCGCTTTTTCGAGGCATCGGTTGTCTTTGTCGATTGGTCGGTTTTCTTCGGAGGGAAGGATGGGGCCTTCTGTTTTCTTGAGGTGAGATGAACTCTAGACCTATCGTACGCGAGGGTCCTTCCTTGGTCGAAGGAGCACCCTTGACCTTGTCAAAGTCAGTCGAGGAATCCTTGGCGGCCGACTTCATGAGAGGACTTCCTTATGTCAGGTTTGTTCAAAAATCCCTTTGCATAAGTTAAGCACAAAAAGATTAAGAATAATACAAGGAGTGTTAAAAAAACATAATTTCTAGTCGAGTACCTCGAGCTTGCATATGAAAGTCTGCAAGAGTTTGATCGATACGTAGGCTATTCAGGGTCTCTGAGAGAGGAGGAGAATAAGGGTTTGTGGGTAATTATGCCACAATGGTGAAGAAGGTGGTAGTTCTTAAGTAGGGAAGCGGAAGCAACAAGATTTGAGTTCCATAGGGCGATACAGCGGTCGAATATTGGGTTTCTGGTAAGGGTTTCGACCTCAAAAGTAAGGTCCTTGAGCCAAGGAGTAGCGGCCCAGAGAAAGGGGGTGTTAGGTGTAATATACACAAACTTTTGTTTCCAGTTAGGAACATTTGAAGGGCAGTCGGCAATAAAGTAGGCATTGTTTTGGGTTCTTAAGTGCAAGCCCCCATATTGCTTGGAGGCCAAATAGCAATAATAGAAAAATCTTAGGTCGAGTTGACCTAAGCAAACGAAGGAGAAAATAACAAAGGTAGTCAAAATCCTAAAGGCATTTGGGGGAAGTTGGTTAAGGGTAGACCATACAAACTGTAGAGCTCGAGCAGAGCTGCGCAGATGGGAAAACACAGGCCAAGGTCGAATTGGACCTAAAAGGTGTATGATCCTGAGGAGGGGGGGTTATCGTAAATATCGTCATCCCCGGGCCTAATTACGATGCCAGAGTGATTAACATGATCAATATCAAGCCAGTTGATGTTATGAGAAGAGGAGGAAGGACGTATTTTGAAGGAAGAAGGTTTGTTCTTGAGGCTCGAAGAAGAAGGTTTAGTCGGGTGGTCCGAAGAAAATGAG
This sequence comes from Striga hermonthica, assembly GCA_902706635.1. NCBI lineage: Eukaryota > Viridiplantae > Streptophyta > Magnoliopsida > Lamiales > Orobanchaceae > Striga > Striga hermonthica. The sequence goes on from CACSLK010027773.1 coordinate 13,344,211, forward strand.
GGATAGTCGAGGAAGGTGGCATAGAAGAATGAGCGGAAGAAGAAAAGATCTGGGAAGAAATAGGGACAAAATCTCAGCATCATCCTCATCCTCGTCATCATGACCAATTGGTCGACGAGGACGCTTAGGAGGGGGAGGAGGATGGCTAGTGACATCTCCCTCAGGATTATCAATGAAGTATGAGGAAGGGGATACATCGATCGAGGGGCTATGAGGAATGACAATTGGTTGAACAATGTTCAGAGGCTCAACTTGGAGAATCTTGTCTACGGATTTGCTGGAAAAACTAGAGGTCGAGGAGGAAGAAGGGGAAGACATATCCCGACCGCTGTGGTGGTCGTTCTCACTCGAGGTCGCGGAATCTGAAAAAAAAAAAGAAAAAAGAAGAAATATTAAAGAAAATACGAGAACAGAAGTTCAAGGATATTTTACAGAGGAAAAGAGAGGAAGAGGAAAAAGTAAGGACCGTACAGCGGGTGGTCAAGCTTGAGATTACAGAGGATGGAAGAAGGAGCATGGAATAAAATTCGCATAGTTTTTTTAAGAAAGAACATAACAAATACAAGTTAAAGAATTGAGGAAACTTACTCATGGTGAATGATTGAGAGCTTACGGAGAAGACGACTAACTTAGGGTTGCAGAGAGCTCGAACTTGCAAGAGAGTAGAAAAGGTATAAGTGCAAAAATTTGCAGAAGGTGAAGAAAAGTTCTAAGTGTCAAAGTTAGGGTATTTATAGGAGGCCAAAATAAGAAAGGTGGATAGTCAACCGTTAGATGGAGATGAGATGAAGGGTCACGATGAAGAGACAGGTGAGCGGGCGTCGCAATATTAGTCGCAGGAATAAAGGCGTTAATCCAATGGCTGTTATAGATGGAGTGTTTAAAGAAGCACGAAATACAAAGTGGCACAGATCACGGAACAATGATGACGTCTGACAGATGAAGAGACGCGTCTGACACAAGGACAGGTGGCAGGATTTGGATTTCAAAAATAAAGAAGGGCAGTTATCACGATAAACGGTCGAGAAAAAAGTCAAAATGTCTCAGTCGGTCGAAATGGATAGAACGACGCCAAAAGGTACAGACGGAGACTTACTCTTAGATCGAGTCATTTAGACTCGACCAGAGTAGGGGGGACTAGATGATATGGGATATTATATATATATTAGACCGGTCCGCCGGGTCAACAGAATGAACCGAGTTAATCGAGATGGTGGAACAGAATACCCGTTGAATGATAAAGGTCAAAAGTCAAAGCTACGCGAATTTAGGAGAACCTGGTAAGTACCCGCTTTACAGAGCCCTGGTCGAAGCACCAGGTGGTCGAATACGAATGGTCGTGAGACCGACCATCCTTTACCATACAGGCAGCCCAACGGCCTACCTAGATCTGGTCGAGCGTCAGAGCCTCCAAGGGAATCTCCAGCACGTGCGCAGAGGACACATGGAAAACGCTAATTGGTCTATGCTAGTAACGGTTTTCTGACACATTCCTGACGCTGAGATAGTGGAGACAGTGGATCGTACGACCGGGCAGCTGGGTCAGCCAGCTCAGCTTATTAGGGCAGCTCCTAAGGCAGGTAATTCACCCTTATATATAGGGGTGAGGTCTCTCATTTTTAATCACATATATTTCATCTTCTCAAGACTGACTTGAGCGTTGGAGGCTCTTCACCGGAAAATCCCTCATGTGCGAGAGTTTCGTGTAGGATTCGGCATTCTACCAGCGAGGAGAGCAAGCTCAAGGTGGTCCTTAGCCGGTATGGGCGTTACACTTGTATTAGGCAGAGACTACGCGTCTGCTTCCTGCCACGCCGCGAGCTTCTCCAGGCCGTGATGCTTCATCCTGTCGCGTCACGAGCTGCTCTGCGTCGTGATGCTTCATCCTGCTGCGCCGCGAGCCATCGCGTCACGCCCATCACGTGCAGACAGAGTAGCATCAACGTCCCTCGCGCCGCGCTGCTCCCTAATGCCGTGGCACCCTTTTCTCTATGCCCAGCGCCGCGCAGCAATGTACCTCCACACCGTGACAGATGGCTTCGCCGCGCCGTGACACCACCTCTGCGCCGTAACAAGAGAGCTTGCCGCGCTCGTTATACTTCTCCACGTCGTGTCAAGCTTTCCTATATATATATGGGATCGGATCGCGATCAGATCATTATCTCCTTCCGGGGTAAAACCCTAGGATCGGGAAAACACAACAGAAATCCTTTTATCCTCCTTTTCTTCTTTTTCTTCTTCGTTTTTTTCTCTTTTCTTCATATTTCTCTTCCACTTTTCTTCTAATTATTCTTTTTAACATGTAGGGATTAAGCTTGTATCTTGGGTACAACATTTGAATTGGGATTAATTGTAAGTTCTTCTCTTGTTTAATTCATGAAAATAGTTGAATTGAGAGATATGATTTATTGTGTTGAATTTGATTTACGTAACTAATTCTTATTGCCAGGGATAGGGGATGATTGGTTTTTTTGTAATTCGTATATGTTGGGCTTGATTTGTTCATTCTTGCGCGAGTTAATTTGCTTAGAAATTGATGAATTCTTTTTTGATTTATTGATATAATCGAAGAGTGACACTTCAATCTTGCAATTGGAAACAATTGAATAATGTTGATTAGTCGAGTTAGGGCTTGTTGATTCTAAATGATTAGTTGATTAAACATCTTCTAGTTGAATTAGCGACTTTTAGAACCGAAATGGGAGTAGACGTAGACCTAGGCTCGCATGAGGTAGATGATTTCGTAATTGAATTGTCTATAGGTTTTGGATTGAAATACGTGATTGTCGATGACACGTCCTTTGTTACGAAAAGTTATTGGGATTGGGATAAGTGGTCTATTTTGTATGCTCGAGCTTGCTCGTCTATGTTCAATCCATTGTTACGAAGAGTTATTGGGAGCGAACCGCTAGATGATTAAACAAGAGTGTCAATCTCAAACCGAACGATCAGTTGCCCGGTTGCTAAAAGAAGATGAATTAATCATCCTCGACTCCCTAGCTTCTTTATCATCGTTTCATTTGTATTTGTAGGTAGATTATTGTTTTTATGCTATTTCTTAGTTGGTAATTTCTCAACTCCCATATCTTATTAGAGTTTTTAGAATTTATTTTCTTTTTGTGTGTGATCGATGCAAAAGCTAAATTTCGAATCGCCTTCCTCGAGAGATCAACCCGGAGAATGAATCATTCAATTCGGTACTCAGTAAAAATAACAATTTGTACACAACAAATTTACCATACAGTATGACCAATGCGCCGGTCGACACCGACCAACCTAGTGGAGGACCCGTTCCAAGTCTTGTGTCCTCTACACCGCATCCAACTTCTATATTAAACTTTTCTAGGAGTTATCATTGTCATGATCTTCAAAGTTCGTTAACAGTTAGTGAGAAAAAAACTTGTTAGCCTCTTGTAGACTTTTATCGTTGTCATGATCTTTCGTAATAAATTTATAAGAAAATAAATACATAGAAAATAATGCTTCAAACAACTTCTATGAATCAAAACTTTACTGGTGCCTTGGTTTTATAGCCAAGTAGCAAATGCAAAGATGAAATATAATCACTTTTTTTTTGTCCTGTAAAATAACACAATTACCCTTACTACAAAAAATTATTTATGTAAATCAGAGATCCCATAAATGGTTTCCAGATTTCTAGAAAAGATTTCTCACAGTAAGAACAATTGTGTTATTTCACGAGGCAACATGACTATTATTTCATACTTACACAAAAAGTGGCTATTCTTCTTAAAAAAATACATGGTCATTTAATGATATTACCACAAACCAATTTTAATCTTATTGAAGTA
>CACSLK010027773.1:13437136-13448197 GCA_902706635.1 Striga hermonthica
TACGATTTTCCGGGCCGGAAATCCACGCGTCGCTCACGTGGCATTTTATTTACACGTTTTTTTTGCCCTGCTGGAAATTAGAATTCCCACGTGGACCGATTCAACAAAATATAAAAGCCGAAAATTGGGAAAAATTGGGCAAAAAAAATTTGCCCCAAATCGTTCTTCCCCAATTCCCAAATCCCTCCAACATTAGAACCCTAAGAATTTTCAAATCGCTTCAACCGAACTACTGATTAGATCAAAAGCACAATTGAGCACAAGATTGAACACAAATGGGATTCCTCCGTCAGAAAATCCACCAGAACTTACCTCCTCCAATATATCGTAAGTGGGAATCGCTCCAACATCTGAACTTTTGCTTCACATTTTTCGTGTCCGTTGATTTGTGTATTGTTTTGGTTTTTTTGCCTTGTTCATAACTTTTTGTTTCCCATAAACGTACAGATCCTACGTCTGATTCCTTCACATTGGTTGTGCATTGGGGCGGAAAATTTGAACATTTCCCTGTACCAAAATATGAAGGAGGTAAGCTTTTTATAGTTGACTATGTCACCCCAAAAGAATTGGGAATGTTGGCTATGAGTATGTGGTGCAAACAAGTAGGTATTACTGGAGAAATGGGGATGTACATGTATGAGAGTAGTGGGTTTTTTTTATTGTGCAGTGACAGAGACTTTAAAAAAAATTTTCATGATGCTGTTAGAACTAGAGAGATGCATATATATGTTGATTTGTTGCTTTCTGATCCTGGTGTTGGCCCTAATGAGTCTAATGAGCCTTGTCAGTCTAAAGACCCTAAATCTGCTCCTGTGTTTGTTCCAAATGAGACAATTAAGAAAACTTTGGGTTCCATCTGGTTACCAAGAGAACAAGTCATGGGTAAAGACTTAGGTAGGAAGAAGCTTGTGGATGAAAATAAATCTGATTCTGATGAATTAAATGATTCTGACTACAACATGAGTCCTGAAACTGATAGTGAAGATGATGATGATTTATGGGAAGAACATGTTGATGATATAGACAAAGATGTCATTCATTCAGATAATGATGATATAGGCAAAGATGTAAATCATTCAGAACCTGCTGATACAGGCAAAGATGTGAATCATTCAGATAATGATGATATAGGGACAGATGTGAATCAGTCAGATAATGATGATGAGGAAGATGATGTGGTTATTGATAGCCCTCAACAAGATGAGTATAGGGTGTCTGATGAAGAGTGTAAGCCAAGTGAGCCTGTTTTCAACCCTGCACTTATTTTCAATCCAACATTTGAATTAGGCATGGTTTTTGCTACTAAGGCAGAATTTAAGAAGGCAATTCAGTCTCATGCTATTACCACAAAAAGAAACTTGAAGTTTACAAAGAATGACAATAGAAGGGTATATGTTGAGTGTAAGGTTGAGAGGTGCAAATGGAGAATAAATGCCCTTAAAAAAGCAGATGACCAGGCTTTCATAATTTCTACATACTTTCCTAATCACAGTTGTCAACCAGATTTCATTGTGAAGAATTTAAAAAGTAGATGGTTGAGTGAAAAGTATCTTGAAACTTTTGAGACTGATCCTAAGAGGACAACCAAAGGGTGGAGGGCTGAAATGATTAAAAAACTTGGGGTTGATGTGTACATGCAACAAGCATACAGGGCCAAGAGGAGAGCTTTGAAAGTGATACAAGGTGATCCTTCTGTGCAATTCTCTAAGTTATGGGAATATTCTGATGAGCTGAGGAAGACCAATCCTGGAAGCACTGTCATCATTGACACTGTGACTTCAAATGGTGAAACCAGATTCAATAAGTTCTATTGTTGTTTTAATGCATTGAAAAGGGGATTCAAAATGGGATGTAGGCCTATAATAGGTGTAGATGGTTGTCACTTAAAGGGACATAATCTAGGTATCTTGTTGACTGCAGTGGGTGTTGACCGCAACAACAATTTATACTCCATAGCTTATGCTATTGTCAGTGGAGAAACAAGAGAGACTTGGTCATGGTTTTTAACCATACTTAAGTCAGACCTAGAGATTGATGTTGATGAGCAAATGACCGAGTGACAAACAAAAGGGTTTAATACAGGCTTTCAAATAGGTGTTTCCAAATAGTACTCATAGGTTTTGTGTTAGACACCTACACTGCAACTTCAAGAATGCAGGTTTCAGGGGATTAAGTTTTAAGTTACCATTGTGGAGTGCTGCACAGGCTACTACAGTTGGGGAATTTAAGAGGAGGATGATGGAAATGAAAAATCTCAGTACAGATGCATGGGCATGGTTTCATGATAAAGCACCAAGTGAGTGGTCAAAATCACACTTCTCAGGTGTCCCAAAATGTGATATGGTTCTTAACAATGTCTGTGAGTCTTTCAATTCAAACATCCTTGAGGCAAGAGACAAGCCCATCATCACTTTGCTGGAATGGATTAGAGAGTATCTGATGGTAAGACTCCAAAAGAATAGGGACAGAGCAGCTAAAAAATAGCATGGAAAATTGTGTCCTAAGATTCAAAAGATCTTGGACAAACATGTTGAGAAGATGGCTGAGTGCATTCCTATTAAGGCAGATGATAACAATTATCAAATTTCTTGCCCTGCTGGAGAACAATATGCTGTGGTTCTTGACAAAAGAACATGTACATGTAGGGCATGGGAGTTGAGTGGTATACCTTGCTCACATGCTCTTAGAGCCATTATCAACCAAAAAGAAGACCCAGTTGACTTTGTGAGCCCTTTCTACTCAGTAGAGTCCTACAGAATGGCATATGAGAATGCAATCATGCCAATGAGTGGTCAATCTGTATGGGGGCAGACTTCTTTGAGAAGAAGAGAACCTGATGAACCGAGGGGTAAAAGGAAGAGGTCAACTTGTCCATACAAGCTTAAGAAACAACAAACAACTTTGAGGTGTTCTAAATGCCATGAAGCAGGTCACAATGCTCTCAGATGCAAGGTAAATTTAAATTTGTCCTTACATTTCTTTTATTTTCTTAACAGAAACATGTATTTTTAATACATTGGTCATTCTAAGAAATTTCTTATGCTTATGTATATTGTATAGGTCACTATGCGAACCACAGAAGATGCACCACAGCAACAGGAAGCAAATGCCAATGCCAATATCCCTATCAGGAGGGAGAAATTAAAGAAAAATGACATATTTTTCTAACGAAATATATCTTTTAATTAATTGCTCTTTATCAACATTGCTAGGTTACTAAGAAAAACACAGATGGGGTTGGAAAGTCTTGTGATGCACCACAGCAACAACAGGATGTTCTTGCAAATGCCAATATTTTACCACCCACAGCAGATGATTTGATGAATAGTGTGATCTCAGATGAGGAGTTGATGGCAGCAATTGATAACTATACTGAGATGGACTCCTATGAACATGACCAGCCTCAGCCACAAGTATATTTTCTTATTTTTTATCATGTATTTTGTTTCCTCATTAACAACCAGATTCTCTGTAACTATTTATATTTTTCAGGTTACCAAAAGAGGTGTGGAGAATTCATTTAATACACAACAAGAGAAGAAAAATACAAATCCAAAGATTTTACCACCCACCCAAGAGGATCTAATGGATAGTGTGATTTCAGACCAGGATTTGATTGCAGCAATTGAAAGCCAGGTAGACAACAACCTATATCAGTATGTGCAGCCTCAGAAGCCAGGTCCTTCTCCATTTGAGCAGCTGAAGATGTCCTCAAACCAGCCACCTGTGACTAACCCTCTGCAGACTAGGATCAATATAAGGGCACCCCCACCAATAACAAGAGGATATAGCAGACCATTATTCAGTACCAAGCCCAACAGCTCCAAGTCAATTGTGGTGGAAGGTGGGAAAAAGTTCATGAACCTCTCTCAAGAAAGCCAAACTGGAGTGCAAATGAAGAAAGGGAATGGAAAAAAGAAGTGAAAAAAATGAATGTTCACTTAGATTTGTTTTGGACATGTTTTGTTTGTGAAACAATTGGATGTTATCTTAGATGTGTTTTGGGTAGTAATGTGGACAAACAGGTTTTGGTGTAGATGTTATTTGGATTTTGTTTGAATGTTGGATTTGTTTTGGTTCTCATGTGGTTCTTGGAATTTTTTAGATGTTTCATGGATTTTGTTTGAATGAATGGTTCTCATGTGATTCTTGGAATTTTGTTGCTGGATTTGTTAGAACAGGTTCTTGGAATGATTGTTGGAATGAACAGGTTTTGTTTGGATGTTACATGGATTTTGTTTACTTTTATGTAAACAAGTAATATAAACAGGTTATTGTGCCCTTTTATGTTCTTACAGTTTCAGCATTAAACAAAGCAGCTAGAAAATAAGGACACCAAAACAGCTTTTGTCATTCCAAGTACCAACATATTACATTAACAAATGCTATTACACAACATACAAAAGTAGCTTAACATAAACATGATCCTACCATCTTAACCATCTTAATCAAAGTCACTGAAGCATTCAAAATGCTATTAAAGATCCTAACAACATCTAAACATAACACATCACAGTCACTGAAGCATCTTCACTTGATTCATTGCATTTGGGTTCTTAGCACCTTTGAAATTGGATAAAATAACCAACACCAGCAAAAGAACCAAAATGAAGACTATCTTCTTCAACTTTTTGTTCAACTCCACCAACTTTTCATTTTCCTGTTTCAGCTTCTCAATCTCAGTTTACCTTTCATTCATCTTTCTCAAGAGGCCCGGAATTATCATTTTAGACCTACGACACATTGGAGGATCGAACCAGTCAAAGTAATCACACCCTCCATGCTGTAAAAGTCAAATTTAGAAATCAATAAACCAGAAAATCCAAGAACATGAACCAGCAATTCTAATTAACACCTCACCTCATAATTCAAGCATGACTCAAATCGCCGCCCAGGGTTGGTGTCCTTCCATGATGTCCGAATCACCGTCCTCCGACCACAATGGCATGTCCCATCTCCAGTGACGAAAGACATATTTCAATTAGGGTTGAGATTTGAAAAATTTTTAGAAATTGTGGGAAGGAATCTGAGTACGCCCGTTTCTACGTTGATCTTTTGCTCAGTTGTATTTCGATCGACACAACTTTCGTGGGGAATTTGGGGATTAGGGTTCTAATGTTGGAGGGATTTGGGAATTGGGGAAGAACGATTTGGGGCAAATTTTTTTTGCCCGATTTTTCCCAATTTTCGGCTTTTATATTTTGTTGAATCGGTCCACGTGGGAATTCTAATTCCCAGCAGGGCAAAAAAAAAAAAACAGCGTGTAAATAAAATGCCACGTGAGCGACGCGTGGATTTCCGGCCCGGAAAATCGTAAAATGTCCCACTTTTGATTATTTTTTAAAAGTTGTGGGACCATTGGTATTTTCGCCATTCTGTTGGGACCAAAAGTGTCACCCCCCCCAAAACCTGTGGGACTACTTTTGAATTTTTTCTGCATTTTTCCATGCAAACCGCTTCATTGCAGTATAGGGTAGAGTCGGCTTCAGGGCCAGACAATTAAGGCTCCTGCCTAGGGCCTCAACATTTTAGGGGCCTCATATTTAGATATATAGATATTTATGTATTATATATTTATACATTTGTGTTAGGCTTGGCCCAATCCTTTCACATAAATCCATTTACATAGACTTAAAATGTATTTTCTTTCTTCTACCCGAGAGGAATTTCACTTCACATAATCAAACGATTCACGCCCCATGTTTAGTTGCGACCAACCCTGACGCTTATGGGCCTCCACCCTCACGGCCTCACCAAGTCACCACAACCGCGAGCTAGTCGCCTCACACGTCGTCTCCGCCACCGAGCTTCTCAATCGACAATCAACATATTGGTAGGAAATGCTTCTATTTTCTAAGCTTTTGCCCTAACTGATGAATTTGATTCTTGATTTACATTGATATACGAGTTTAGAAGCAGATTCGATATTAAATTGTACCGTTTGGTTGAAGAATGAAGATCAATTAGGATTTAGGGTATACTAGTAGATATCCTGTGCACATGCACAAATGTACATAAAATATTATAAGTAACATATGAGAATTTAATATTAAAATTCTAGATAATGAACATATTACATTTTCTAAAATTTGATCATTAGGAAAAATAAAGTAACGATTTTATTATTATGAACAATTGCTTATTATCATTAGATAATAACAGTTTGATTATTATTATTATTATTATTATTATTATTATTATTATTATTATTATTATTATTATTGTTATTATTAAAAAACAATTGTTTATAAGATTCTAAAGTTGTTTGACTATGCTATTAAAACAATTTCCTAATTGGTTTTAAAGAAATTTTTTCATGAGATACAAAAGAAAAAGATAATATTGATGTTAATACAAATAATATGAAACAATTGTTTGTAATTATGCAATTTATATTCATTGTGAATTATTATTAGTTGGTATTAGCAATAACTATTATTTAATATAATAGAAAAATATATGATTACACTTAATAGGATGTATTAATGTGAGAAGTAAAAAAATATTAATGATACATTTTGTAACCGAAAATGGAGGGAAAATTTTAGAGGTTTTATTAAATACTAGTAGATATCCTATGCACATGCACAGATTTACATAAAATATTATAAGTAATATTTGAAAATTTAATATTAAAATGAGAAAATTGCAATTGTAGTCCAGCAACTTAGGTTGTTTCCCATTTTAGTCCACTAACTTAGGTCGATCCAAATTTGGTCCAAAAACTCCCAAAAGTTAGTTAAATCAGTCCAATTGGACTAAAATTGGACTAAAATTGGACTAAAATTGACCAATCAATTGGACTAAAATTGGACTGATTTAACTAACTTTTGAGAGTTTTTGGACCAAATTTGGATCGGCCTAAGTTAGTGGACTAAAATGGGAAACAGCCTAAGGTTTTGGACTAACTTTTGAGAGTTTTTGGACCAAATTTTGATCGGCCTAAGTTAGTGGACTAAAATGGGAAATAACCTAAGTTACTGGACTAAAATTGCAATTTTCTCTATTAAAATTCTAGATAATGAACATATTACGTTTTCAAAAATTTGATCATTAGGAAAAATAAATTAATAATTTTATTATTATGAATAATTATTTATTATTATTAGATAATAACAGTTTGATTATTATTATTATTATTATTATTATTATTATTATTATTATTATTATTATTATTATTATTATAACCATCATTATTATTATTAAACAATTGTTCATAAGCTTCTAAAGTTATTTGATTATGCTATTAAAACATTTTACTAACTTTTTTACAGAAATTTTTTCATGAGATACAAAAGAAAGAGATAATATTGATGTTAATATAAATAACTTGAAACAATTGTTTATAATTACGTAATATATTTATTGTGAATTATCATTAGTTGGTATTAACAATAATTATTATACAATAATATGATGAGTGAGGTATTATGTCACGTGTGGATTATTTGGTGAGTCCATGGTTGCAAATTGCAATATAATTTTAATTTCCTGATGCTTGAATTGCCCAGGAAGAAGTTCTTTTTTTTTTATATTTTTTTTTTTGTATTTTATTTGTCTTCTTAGATTGATATATATGTAGTTGCTTTTTATTTTTACTAAAAATGAAGTACTGAACAAATGTGATATATCTGTGGAAAAGCAACTTGGTGCTGTGAAAAAATATTAGAATTCCAGTTACAATAAAATAATTGTAATTTTTGTATGTCAAACAATTACAATATAAACTTTAGTTGTTTTAGGCAAAAGTTGGACCTCCACTTTTTTATACACAATGCATTCATTTATTTGAAAATTTTGGTCAAGTATGTCACGTGATAGATTGAATGGTTTGGCGATGTTATCTATTGAAAAAAAAAATGGTTGTGAAACTTGATTATGGTGACTTTATTGATAATTTTGTACAGTAGAAGACGAGAAGGTTGTAAGGTTTTGTATTTTAGTTTACTTACTTTCTCATATTCATTGTATTTTTCGTATTTTTTATCAGCAATGTAAATGTTTATTATTTTTGTTCAATTAAGATAAATAAAAACATAAAATTATGATAATGGGCCACTCTTGAATAAATTATCTGGGGCCTCCAAATTTCTGGAGACGGCCTTGGTATAGGATATGTGATAGTTTGGAAAAGAAGTGTAGGAATTTTATTTGGGGTGGCACGGAAACGTCCCAAAAAATTAGTCTAGTGTCCTGGTCTGAAATTTGTCGGTCAAATGAGGAGGGGGGGATTATGGATGAAAGAACAACGCCTAATGATTTGAGCCTTACTTATGAAGCTAGCCATGAGTTTTTTAAAATAGTTGAATTTACGCTGGTGTCGGGTGCTTCAGACCAAATATACACTGGAACCACTGACGATGGGTGAATATTTTTAGTTTTCAGGCTCAACGGAGGTCAAGTCGATTAGAGGTGTATGGAAGGAGACACTAGCGGGGAGTAGTTGGTCAATGGGTAATGGTCACAAAGCTCGGTTCTGGTGGGACAGGTGGCTAAACTACGACGATTCATTGATCAAGTTAGCAATGGCTCCGGTGCCTGAGATGATGCTTTATGCTACGGTGTGTGCGTATGTTACCCTGGAAGGAGGATGTAACTGGCTGATGTTTCAAGGCTTGTTGTCGGTCAGGTGTTTGCTTAGGATATCCTATTCTCCGTTGATTCATACACATGGAGAGGAGGATGGCATGTACTAGAAGTTGTCTGTGGATGGAAAATTCTCTACAAAGTCCGCTTATACGGCGTTATTGCATCCCTCAGGTAGACACGAAGACAGATTATGGAAAACAATATGGAAGTGGGTGGACCAGCAGAGGGTTCATAATTTTATTTGGCAAGCTGCCCGCAATAGTTTATTAACAAATGCATCACGGCTTTGTCGACACATTGCTCTGAGTTCGACATGCTCGATCTGGTTGGTGGAGTGTGAATCAACGCTCCATGTACTACATGATTGTCATGAGGCGACTCAAACTTGGAAAATGTTGGTCCCAAGCAGTCAGTGGAGTGTTTTTTTCTCACTGGATCTTAGAGGTTGGTTCTTGGAAAATTTATTTGGAAGTTTAATCCAAACAAGAGAAAACTGGGATTCTTTGTTTGGTCTCACGGCTTGGCGCTTATGGCGGTGGCGGAATTTAAGATTATTCCAAGGAATCGACATTACCATGTCTCAACAGGTTGAAGAGGTGTAATTCTATGTGAAAAAGGTGCGATGTGCTTTGGCCGGTGGAAAAAAACTAGGAGCAAGTGGAGTACGTGAACTGCACTGGATTTCTTGGTATGTCCCAGTGGCGAACGAGCTGAAGGTCAATACGGATGGCAGTTTTGATTCGTCGACGGGGATAGCGTTGGCGGCGTCATTCGTGATCACCATGGGAAACGAATGCGTGTTTTTTTTTTTTATGAATATCGGGTTTTGTTAAATCATATGAGCGAAAATATGGAGCTTGTTCCAGGGACTACATTTGGCATGGATATTGGAGCCTGAAAAATTAAAGTTGGGGTTGACAACCGGAGCATCATCGATATGGTACAACACGATAACCACAGTGGCCGCATAGAAGCATTTTGAAGGGAATAAAAGAGCTTTTGGATCGTCATTGGATTGTGGAGATTAATCATGGTTATAGAGAAACCAACTTTGTTGCAGATTATTTGGCATCTTTGACGGCAAAAGGCAAGAGTGGTCTTCACAGGTAGGAGAGTCTTCCGCCGGAGGCGAGCATATGGTTATACCATGATATAATTGGAGTGTCTTATCCTCGGAGGATCTTAACATAGGTTATGTATTATAGACTTAGCCTCTTTTTCTTGTACAAATATATATATATGTACACACACAATATATCCTTAGAAATGAATACCAAATATCGAAAAAATAATAATACCGGTTTGTGAAACAGCACAAATAAAAATATTAAAAAGTATAGGTCAAAATATTGGAAAGTAATATATTTATATAAATAAACACTGAACTTGTGTTTCCATTTACTGACAAATGAACACAAAATGTACTGGAAATTTGGAATGCAGTGTTAACAGGCTATTGATTCAATACAAACTATAAAAAATTATAATATCGGGAAATTTGGAATGCAGTGTTAACAGGCTATTGATTCAATACAAACTATAAAAAATTATAATATCGGTTTATACTAAAGTTGTCCTGTAAAGTTCGACACAATTACCAAGAAATTCATGTCGATTAAAAATAAAAGAATATGAATATAAGAGAAGTTAATTATGGAATTAAAAATTAGTACCAAAAAAAAAATTATGGAATTAAAAAAAAAAAAAATTTAAAATTGGTTATCTTATTTTATCGTATTAAAGAAATGAAACTTAGTAAATTTAGTTATCAAAATTTATATATTACCATAATACAATTTGAGTAAATATTGTTGTAATCATACGATTCATACCACAGTATAACTAACACAATAATATATTTAATTAAAGGGAGATTCTATGGTTCCATTACGGAACCATTCCGTCGAGGTTTGTAACCGTTAGATCAACTATCCGCGACGGTTACATGATGATCTAACGGTTACAAATCTCGATAGAATAGTTCCGTAACGGGATTGTAGCATTTTTCTTAATTAAAACACCTATTGGAGTAAACTTTTTTTTTTTTTAGCATACAAGAAATTAACGAGGATTGTATTCAATTTAGATTTCTAATAACTTCTTAAACTTTAGAAATTTTTGTGTATTCAATTTAAATTTGTTAACACTATTAAAAATCTTGTGTATTCGGTTGAGATTTTAAGAAATATTATTACAAGATTATGAGATATTTAATTTATTTGAGACTAAAATTTGCTGAGCCTTTTAAAGATTTTTTGTGATTTTTAATGAAAAACTTATACGAAATCTCACTTCATTCAAAACTAAAAAATTTCATCTAATTCTTCCAAAATTTGCAAATTGTCATTAGAAATCTCAATTAAATACATCATCCTAATCATTATCACACGTTAAATTAAAAAGTCATACAAATATAAAAGAAATTTCCGTGTAACTCCACCCTATTTATAATCTTAAAAAAAAAAAAAAAAA
>CACSLK010027773.1:13457532-13501392 GCA_902706635.1 Striga hermonthica
TTTAATCTGCAATCTGTAACATGTTCATCATATTTGAAAACATATTCACTTTATTATGTAACATGTTCATTATATGTCAGTATAATAAAATAATTACGAAAAAACTAAAAATTAGTTGTGTTAAAAAACCTATCAAACGTGGTCTCTATTTATAGATAATGAAAAATTATGAATTTTAGTATTTTTATTTTATTTTTTTAATATAAATAATTAATGATATTTTAATTTGTGTAATATGTCTCATTTTTCAATTAAAAAAGAAAAAATAAGAATGTGGACTACACTCTCCAAATTTTCTTGTTTTTGGGGTGTTGGAAGCGCGTGCAAAACTGCCCTGGCACACCTAGCTAGGTGTGCCAGGGCACACAGTAGTGCTACTGGTTGTACAAGGACAACACAGACGTCGAAGCGCCATTGGACATGACATGTGGAGTTGTCGCCTTCAGACAAGTGGCACACATTTGAAATTCAAATTTTGAAAAGGAAATCATGGCAAAGGGTCGAACAAATTTATAAACATAACATAAAAGTATACGATGAGGTCAAAAAAGCGAAGGAGTTGATCTACCAACAATAAGAACAACCAAATGCACTCTTACATCGATTTATATTAACTCGACCAGAGTGGGGGGCTAGATGATATGTTATGTTATATCGGGTCGACTAGACCCAAGAAACGACACGATCAAAATGGGCGAACTGGCATGTCGAATAGAGATAGAAAGCGTTGCAGTCCGAAGAGTCCTCGGGTCAATGAGGATGTCGCGAATCCAATGAGCACCGACAAGTCGAGCTGGGGCCCCTCGGACGGCCTGGCTGAAGCTCTACTTGAACCACTGGTTGTAGGATTGACCGGGTGAGCTGGGCATTTGAGGTCAGTAATTGACAACACTCCATCTCGAGGTAATCTAGGTCGGTCGCACGATTAAACTATCTAACAAGGCAGGCTACTAGATAAGAAAGAATATTATTAGAATAAGAATCATGCGTGGATAGGGCCAATTGGCATAACAGAATTTGGCAACTTGAGTAGTACAAACGGGTAGTTCAGGCAGTTTGGGTAACTAGATAACACATCTCTATACAAAGGAATGAGGTATGCTCATAATAACATTATATTTTGTACACGTACTTACTTACAGTACTCTACTATTGTTCATCATCTTCTTCATGTTAAAACTTGAGCGTCGAATGCTCTATGCTAGAAAACCACCCGGCATTGAGTTTGTGCAGGTATATAAGGCATTAACCAATGAGGAAGCCAGTCCAGGTAGAACAAAGCCGGTCCGAGGTTTTTGACATACCAGAGTTGTAATATGTCATTTCATTATTTTAATATTAGAACATCATTATGTTATTTTTGTAAGAAACAAAAAAACATTAAGAGTTCATTTGTTCTAAATTTTATATTGTTCCTGCAATGATATGTTTAATAAATTAATAAATTTATCTTACTAAACTTAATCGACAAAAAACATTAACGACCATGTACATCGCACGTGCACTTACTAGTATTAATAAAAATGATAGTTATGAAATGGAAAAAAACTAAAACATTTGAATCAATCATCTAAAATGGTCGAAATAAAAATGATAGTTATGAATTAGAAATAAAAACTAAAACATTTGACTCAATCTTCTAAAAAGGTCGAATCTAGTAGAACTCCACACAAACACATTAAAAACAAGCAAATAAGTAGAATAACATCATGACCTGCAAACGAGTCGAGCTGAGTCGAGCGTAGACCTTGTTGAGCTCGATTTTTTTCATTGGCCGAGCTCGACGAGCCATTGAGATGACGCTTGAGCTCGACTTGTGAAACAAATGGAAATGCTTGAGATCGACTCGATGCTCGAGATTGGTTCGATGCTCAAGATCGATTCGAGTTCGGCTCAAATTTCAACAACTATAAATTATATATGTATGACAATTTTGTGAATTACATATATATAAAAGGTATTTAAGTATTTTACCGCTAATTCGAGCCGCTTGTCCTTTGAAAATTTGGACTCGTGATCGACTCGATAACGTACTCGAGCTTTGACTCGAGCGCTCGCGAGCGGCTCGTGTGCCGCTCGACTCATTTGCAGCCTTAATCATGACACAATTATTGTCATGGCAATCTATAAAGTTGAAGGCTGTTATCCAAGACATAGAGGACCTTAATTTTGATTTGAAAACTCCGAAATTCCTTAGCGTCAATCGGCAAAGCAAATCTAATGGATCATCTACGGCTCGATCTCCGTGGTCAACGCCTTCAGTAAGAGGAAAAGTCTTACTAGGAGATCCCATCCAACTCGAGCCCGAAAGTTGGATTGTGAGGGTGAAGTTCACTGCAGAAAGCTCGGAGACGAGGAAACTAGAGGAAATGGCTAGAATGCTTTGATCTTAAAAGAAAGATTGAACTTCTTTACTATGGCGTGAAAAGTTTTTATTTCATGCTGTTTTTATTAAATACCTCGAATACATTGATCTTATGGTATTTACTAGTGCTGTAATTCATTGTGCTTTTATCAACAATAATAATACCTTCTAACCATGGCTATTCATAAAACCCGGTTCGAAAACAAGTACACTCTACCTCATTGTTGCAAATCCACCAGATCAGATGCTACTGAGATGTATAAAACTAAACACCAATCATCATTTATTCACAAATGTTGACACATGTAAGAAAAAAAGGTTAAACTAGGATGAACCTCCGGGTACACATACAACCGTCCGGTCTTTTTCGTGTACGTAACTATAAAAACCTGACCAAACCGCTGAAGTGCAAATAACGACCAAACGGCTGCATGTATATCAAACTTGACGGGTGTTGCCCTTTTCACCTGCATTGCTTCTCAATCAAACTAATTTGAGCAAGAATCAATTTCGAAAAAATTCAGCGTAAACGAAAGAAAGTATGAAGTGTCGACATATAGAATACCTTTTTCGCTTGCTTTTCAAAGATGTTGATGAAGAAGGATTGCTGTGCCAGTTCCTCTTCCTTTGATTAATGAACCAGTTGTTTATCTGCTTAAGTTGCAATCCTGTTTCTTGAACAAGTCTCGCCTTGTCCTCCTCCTGCAAAAAATCAACGATCAGATAGAGAAAAATTAGAACATTCGTTAGCAAAAGTTAACGGGTTCTGTAATATGTATACGTAATGTGGTTCGGGTGAGATTCTGATCAAACATACTGTGGGATATGGCCACTTTGAGTGCGATTGCCACCAAGCTTTCAAGACTGAGGTCGTATCACCAGGGAGTTTTCCTGCTCGTCTCTTGCGCAAGATCTCCTCCCGAATGTCCACGATTTTCTCCTTGTAACCCTGTTACGCGGTGGACCAAATTAAAATGTGCATACACAAAGCATAAATTTGTATGCACAGATATTAAAAGAAGGGAAAAAAAATAGGAGCCACATACATTCTTGAGTTCGTGCTTGAGCTCCTGTCTTACACGCTCCATTAAAGATCTCTCGTTTTCTGTTGGGATCAAAGGACCAAATCCCATACTGTCACCACAATCAAAGCTTCCATCGAACAAATGCATATCACTATCATCCAACTGATCATCCTCGTCGTCCGACATTGTAGCTCCTGTCCCTTCTCCAGGCGAAACTCCTGCTCCAAACAGAAAAAATAAGAAGAAAATAATTTTATTAGAGGTTCCGAGAGCACATGAAAATGGCACACCGGTTATGAGTTGTTTAATGAGATATATCCGTTAAAATGGCACAATGGAATTTGCGATGAAACTTCACCTGTTAAGCTTTGTAAAGATTGCTCGATCTCCCAGCATGCCATAACTGCTTCCATTGCATGAACGCGCACATGCTGCTGCAGCTGCTCTTTGAATTGACATAGCAATATCACGTAATGCGTCTGCAAGTACACAAGAGGTGAACGGTTAGATTAAAAGCATGTTTTTTGAGAATCAGTCCGTTGGGTTCGTAACTATTAGATCAACTATCCACGAAGGTTACATGATGCTATAACGGTTACAAATAAATGGTTCCATAACGGGACTGTAGCATTTCCCAAAACTCAAAAGAGATGAAAGGAAAAACGATGAAGACAGGACAACAGAGATTTTAAATGAAGAGAGAGTGAATTCGAATCAGAATGTTCATTGAAGGATAAATAATAACAACAACAAAGAAAGTAGAATAATTCCATATATGACTACCAAATGCACAAAAAGGAACATAAATCTTATTCAAAGAAGTTAGAACAGAAACAGAAAGTCCTCACCATAAACTGATCGAGCTCCTTGTCGTCTCCCGGGTTTCCACGGCCAAGGGCAGAGTACTTCTCGACCACCTGCTGCGACTGCGCCAGCTGGGCGTCGATCCTCGGCAGCTGATCCACGGGGGTGGCAATCCTCAGGCACGCCACGTGTGCCGACAGGAGCTGCTCGTACAGCGGGTGGGACAAAATATCCGCCTTGCACCTCGCGCTCTGCCAGTCAACCGCCCCTCCGCCGCCCAAATCGGCGGACTCGTGGGAGATGGCGGTGGCGGCGGCCATCATCGAGTCGCCGGTGACCTGGACGTCATCCCCTGCGCCGCCGCTACGCTGGAGGATCGGGCGGGAGAGCCACTGGCTTGCCACGGCGGCCGGCGTGCTGGAGGTGTCGGCGGCGTCGGTGTGGAGGTTGAGGAAATTGGGGCCGCCGCCGGCGGCGGAGGGGAACTGGTCCGGCTGGCGGAGGACGGCGCTGTTGAGCCAGGCGGCGGCGGCGGGGGGCGGGCGCTGGGGCTTTCCGTCCGGCGGGGGGAGCTGCTCCGGGAGGATGTTCCGGAGGACGGAGGGATTTTCCGGCAGGTGGTGGTCGGAGAACTGGTGGAGGCCCATTTCTTGGGGTAAGTGGTTGGGGAAGGCCATGGAGCTAGATAAGTACTGATAACCAATTCCGATATTAATTTACCTCTCTCTTTCTCTCTCTCTCTAATGGCGGATTAGCTGAAATAATTCATCGTCGGGACTGCATAAAGGTGTATTAGATTTAGGGTTTCTGATATTGGAGAGAGAGGAGAGAATCTCAGAGAAAGAAAGAAAAACACAATTATGAATTAATGAATAATGATCTGTTTACAAAGTGCTATATATACTGTTGCCTATAACAAGAGTTGTCATTTTATGTTTGACAACTTTACATAAACCAAAGACTATTAGCTATTAAAGACTCTTTCAAGGTGAAATCTTTTTTTTCGTTTTTTGGATAATTTGATGGGAAAAAAATTACAGGGTCGTCAAGAGGTTCATGAACAGAGGCTGTTTGTGTTCTTGAATCTTGGATGGGTGCTTTTGAATTGTGTGTGTGTGTGTGTGTGTGTGTGTGTGTGTGTGTGTGTGTGTGTGTGTGTTGTGAGCGTCAACGACAGTAAGATGAGGATGGAGAAATTTTTCAGACAACCCCCCAAAGCCGAAGTTGCTCAAGAAACTGTAAGTAAAAAAGTAATAATAAAATAAAACAAACTTGTCCATTATTTGGTAGGGAAGCATATTTCTTCTCGTGCGTGTGTGTGTGTGACTTTGTGTGCGTGAAAATACAAAGACAATTTGGAGAGAATGATGTAGAGAGAGTTGGGAGAAAGAAAAAATGTAATATTTAATTGTGGGTAAGGTGATGGTAGGCCTCGCCTTTTGGACAATTCGATATACTCGTTTTGCAAATATGCATAAATTCATCAATTTATTTATCCTAATTTTTCTTTGTTGCATTGAACAATAAAACCCTAAATTGTGAATTTCGTCGGTTTTCTCTCAGCGGGGTGCTCCGCACTACTGTGGTGTCGTCCGCCGCCAAGCTGGGCTCCCTGGCTTCAGTCATCGTGGACCTCTCAGTCGGGTGGCATCGAATGGTTGGTTACGCGGTGCTTACGAGTGTTCCTGGCGTTTTCGGAAGCAAGCTTGGGCAGCTGGCTTCGATTATAGCCTTGTCGTGGTCAGAGCTGCAGTTAGTCTCTTCCCCACCCCACCACCCCTCGTCTTCCGCTGATTTCCCGTATCCATGGTGTAATTAGGTGGTGGGTCTCGACAGTGTTTGAAGGTTTTGGCTCTGATCAGTTGTTTGCATGTGTGGCTGCCGATCAGTGTGGGGGTTGGAGTTTGGGACTGGCCTTTGTTTTTTAGTCTGGGGATCGTCTACTTGGGAGAGGGATCGGGTTTGTTGGCTCAATTCTAGTTAGGCATAGTAATTCTGCAGCTTCTGAGTCTCCGCTTCGGGTCGTGTCTTTGTCCGTGTGGGTGGTTGCCCTCGGGGGTCGATGTCGTGATTTATGTTTGTGAGTAGTTTGTCGGTTGTCGAGAAAAGTTTTATTTTAGCTATTGGTTTGTTTTGTAGTTTGTTTCCGTGTTGTGTGAGTTTGAGTTTCTTGTGTTTTTTATTATTCTCTTTCAGAGTGTTTTTTTAGTCCTACAAACTGAATTCAATTGTGTAGTTGTTTCATTCGCCTATGTAATCGCTTGTAATTATGGTTTTTATTAATGAATTATATATATCTTTCTAAAAAATATTTATTGTTAATAGAAGGTATGCAAAATATGACATTTTGATAGTATAAGTATGCATTTTTGTTCATAAAACATGACTTACTTCACCCAAAGATTTGTTTTAACAAAATATAACATTTATAACTATAAATATGTATACTTGTTCACAAAATTTGACAGATTAACTGTTGGTTGCCTCACTGAAAATTTTGATTTTTTTTAATGTAAGTGTTGTGTAAATGCGTAATATTGTTTGGAAATAATATAAAATAATGCAAAATAATATCCACAATCTAGTAAGTTGAAAAATCGACGTAATTAATGCATTGCTATTTCTGTTCATTTTATTTAATTATTGTATTTATTTGTCTTATATCCCATAAAATCAGTTTAAGAGAAAAAAAATCTCATAACATCTGATAAGTAAAAAAAAAACGTTAAATCTTTACTAAAATAAAAAATAATAAAAAAAAAAACTTTATTTATTTGTCTTATTTCATATTAACATCGATTTTGTCAAAACAAATCCCATAAAATCGGTGAAGTCAAAATTTGTACGTAAAGTCTATCTATACTAAAAAAAGGCAGATTCAAAATTCTTTATCTAATTCCTTCTAATTATCTAATTGTATGGAAATATGTTCTGATTTTGTTCAATTCCTCTAATTGTATTTGTATTACATCCCATAAAACCGATTTAACAAAAATACCCCATAACATCCGATAAGTAAAAAAAAAGTACGTAAAATCTTTTCGAAAATAATAAAAAAAAAAAACTTTATTTATTATCTAATTTATTATATAATTGTATGGAAATCTATTCTGATTTTGTTCAAACAGATTTCTGTATATTCAGATTCGGATTTTCTAATAAAAATAACAACAATATATATCTACTCTACCCATTATAAATTACAAATCTCAAAATATCGAGTCATCATCTTCCTCACTGTCAACCTCATGCGAACAAAAAATATACTCAATCAGTCTTTTATTCAAGACAATGAATCAAGAATTTAGGTTAATCAAACAAGCCAATAGATCTAACAGACCCATGCTCAAAGTTCGAATTGTGAGAATGTTTTTCCAAGACTCGGGCAACACATACAAATCATATCTCGAGTTTGTTCTGCATGATAAAACTGGAAGCCAAATTATTTTAATTTTTGTTTTAATTTCGAAATTTGAAACGTATATTTTAATTCATTGCTAGCAATTGCTTCCTCTAATTCTTGGCTTGATCAGTTCCGGCCCTCGCAAGGAATTCGATAAGGGTCTTGAAAGTGATATATGAGAAACCGGTATTCCCTTCATTCGACGTTCCGGGGCACCCGATTCGATCGACGAATTTGGCGAGCTGGTCTTTACCAAGCGCTTGGGCCTTAAGAGGCCAGTCAATGGGGTGCGGCCGAATGGAGATCCCGTATCTGTTGTTCGTGGATGACTTGCTTACTCGAATATTTATTTTCTTTGCCTTTTTTTTTTTTTATTTTCGTGTATGTATTTAGATATTTTTGTACATGTTTAGTGAAATATATTTTCGATTTTTTTAAATTATATTTTCAGATTTGCAATTTGGCTTATTTATTCTACATATCGTGTATGTATTTAGATATTTACATTATTCATATTTATTTTCGTGTATTGTAGAACTTTTATTGAATATTGCATCTTATAGTATAATAATCCCAAAATAAATATATCTTGTACCTCGCACATGTCACGTACTATATATATCCCGTTCATTTTTCTTTATTCATTTATATAATTATAAGGCTGGATAAATGACCTTAAAATTGTGCACCTCGTGCATTGCACGGGCTGTGTACTAGTATTGTTGAAAATGAATAGAAAAGGTGCTACATTTTTTTTATTTAATAATAACTAGTACAACACCCGTGTATTACACGAGTGCTTGTTAAAAAATTATTCTTAAATTTTAAAATTAATGAGAAAACTATATTAAATTTAGTTCATTTTTTTTTACAAGAAAAAAATATATTACTATATATTTTGGAATGATACGTGTTACTTATGACTTACATGTGTTATATTAATTATATTAGTTTCTATAACTTATATCATATAACTACTTGAAATATAAATATATTAGTTGATAAATAATTATATTTTTCTAATTAATATTAAAAGTAATTTTATTATTGTTATAAAGATAAATATAAATTATTTTTTTTATACATACAATATGGATGTTAAATCGAAAATCATCAAAAGAAGGTTAATTTGATATATTACATATGTAAAACTGATAAAAAATACAAAAGTTATTAACTTTTAAAATATATATACAATTCAATAGTTATAATAAGGAATGATATTAAAATACAATTAATACATGTAACATGACCATAAATAATCAACATGTTTATGGTAATTTGAACCTAATTATTTTTTGTTTATAATTAAATTAAAATTTATCCAAGTCTAATAACGAAGCATGCAATTTTGCCACATATAATTCCGAAGCACCAGAAATAACTACGTTGAGCGCTCTATATATATATATATATATATATATATATATATATATATATATTAATATATAGGGGGATGAAGATTGAATTACAATTTTACAATATATATTCCACATTACCTACCAACTGATATGTGGAGCGTAGGCATTTCCGCATTTTAATTGCCGTGTACTTCACGTTTCATATTCATTATAGTAATTGTTATTAAAATGTTTTCAAACCGGCCATGTAAAGTCATCACCTAGAATAGATGTTTACTATAATTAATTTTTTAAAATTTTAAAATCATATATACTATAATTTTTTTTAATGAAATACAATAAAAACAAAAAAACATAATTAAAAGTATATTTTATCATAAATAGTTACCGTATGAATATATATGAATTCTAAAAAAATAAACATATTAATTTTTTTAATAGAAATAAATTATTCTTATATAAAATTTATACCTTAAATATTAAATCATTCTAAAATTTTAATTGTTGCATGTTTTGATCTTAAATATGAGGCCTAGGATTGAACAATGCATGAATATCCCTTTGTTTAACTATCTTATTGCATTTAACTACATTATTAATTACTCATTTTAATGGGATGGACACAAGATTATTAAAATGTGTTAGTTGGATAGTTACAAAAACTAGTTTGCCTCCCACATATATATATATATATATATATATATATATATATATATATATTATTGTATAACATTATTTGTGGGATGGTTTAATTTTATTATATAACATTATAATTTAGTGATGTGAGGTCTCCTAATCCCACAGTTAAGTATATTTTCTTTTTTTACACCATATTTTCAAAATACATTTTTCTGCCCTAAAAAGCCTCGTTTATTTAAGCTGATATGATAAGATATGGTTGGAAAACTCATGTTATTCCACGTTTACTAACCATGTATGATGTGATTGGATAATAAGATGATGTGTTTTATCTAGTATTGGTGGATTATTTTGTCCGGTTTTGAGAGTGGGACAATTTAATTCCACCTTATAAACAATCATTTCGTCCAAAAATTGGCATGTGAATTGTCCCTTTTACCCTTAAAAGTCACCCAAATTACAAATTTAGGTCATATAAAATTATTCGGTAGGTCTCACACTTTTAACTCATATTTTGCTTTTTATCCTGTCATTCTATGAAGGTTAGTAATTGCTTGATTGTTTTTGTCTAAAAATGTATCATGTATTGTAAACATTAGACACAAATCGACGTATAAAATTGATAGTATTAAATTGTCCAATCATATCATTTTAAGTAAACGAGGCCAAAGGGTATGGTTATGATCGCACCACTTAATTTTCAAAAACAAAATGAATAACATCTTCATTTCAACGGAGAAAATAGTTATTTACTTTTGATTTTTACCGACTCCAATTTGGCCCTAAATGAATTTCCAGTGTTGAAATTACAACCTTTCATTTTACGAGTTTGAAGGCCAACATTCAATTTATTCATAATGTAATCATTGATATTAATTTAAATAGATTATAACTTACGTTAATATATATTTACCTGGATTAGAATGAGTACTATGATCCATAAAAAAAAAGCACTATAAAATTATACCTACGTGTAGCTATAAATGTCATTTTCACAATCTTTTAATTAATTGTGTCGTTTTAAAATTGCATTTTGGTTATATTCACACAATAATCACACGAAAAAAATAATCTTAATTCACGATACATAACAATTTAATTGTTACGTACCTGTGAATCTCAATTGTTTTGCTATAAAACAACACATATTTAAAAAGAAAAAATAATATATTTATATTTTGTAAATTTTTATTTGAACAAAAAGAATATTGATATTTTGTAATTTTATTTGAGCATATTGTACATAAATAAAATATATTTGACCATATTCTCAATTTATATATTTTTTAATGTATTAAAATATAAATAAAATAATTATCATTTCGAAATACATTACACAGAAAAGGGAATAATAAGCGGCGGCGAGATAAGGTGGGGGCTCGAGTCAGACAAGAACGCCCGAACGCCACGTGGCGAGTGCGGACCACAGAAGCACGCGTCGGGGACCGGCCAATAACTATGAGCCACGTATTGGGGAGCCTGACGTTGACGTGTGGTCCTGCCTGCCTGCTGGCGCCTCAATCAATGGGAAACAGAGCAAAAGCCAAAAGGAGGTTATTTTACTGTGTGTGTGTGGTCCTAGCTTCCCATATGACGTGGCCCACTTTTTAGATATATATTACTCCGTATATTATAGGGAAATGTTAGTTCGGTTACGGAAACATTCCGTCGGGATTTATAACAGTTAGATCCTCATATAACCATCGTGGATAGTTGATCTAACGGTTACTAACCCCGACAGAATGGACCGTAGAATCTTCCTATATTATATACGTAATTTTACTTTTAATAGATCCGTGTATATATATTATCTTTTGGGCAATGCTATATGTACACCCCCTTTTAATAAATTACACAAAGAAAAGTGCTATATGTACACCGCTTTTTTACACTTGAGGGGGTGTACATATAGACACCCCCTATCTTTTTTTTCCCCCAAAGACAAAGGATGTTGTAAAACTCAAAAGCAAACAAATTTCGAATACAAAGGAAACTCCGACCAGACCATACAAATTGAAAGACACATCAACATGATGGTCTAGAACCTAAAAAAAAAAAAACTGAAAAAACAAGAACAACAACAAAAGAAGCAGAGTCTCACCGCTACCACAAAGCCTAGTTAAAACATCCTGCTCCCACACTAAACTACAATCTAAAAAAGAACAACAAAGGACTATAAGAAAGAAGTCTGAGACACTCAATAAAATTCCCGCCAGTATGTCTGAGCCGCTTTAATTGTTGGAATATCATTTGTGAGTTGTCCCACATTGATTTGATAAGATAAATGAGCCTAATTTATAAGCCTAGTGAGTTACTCCTCCCATCATCAATTAGTTTTGGGATGGAACCTCATTTGGTCATCATTTGGGCTAATCCTCTTATGGTGCGCTTCACTTGTGTGGGACTGCACTTATTTTGCCACCGGTTTGACATGGTATAAGAGCGAGCCTAATTTGAGACCTGCTATGAAAAAAAAAAAAAAGCAACCCGGCCTGGTTGTAGGCATGGGCTGAAAATTATACCCGGCCTGGTTGTAGGCGTGGGCTGAAAATTAGCCCGGCCTAGTTGGAGGCGTGGACAATGAAGGGCTCAAAAGTGAGGGTTGTCCCACATCAATTTAATAGGATAAATGAGCCTAGTTTGTAAGCCTGGTGGACTACTTCTCCCATCACCAATTGGGTTTTGGGATGGAACCTCCCTTGGGCTTCATTTGGGCTAACCTTGTTATGGTGCGCTTCACCTGTGTGGAACCGCACTTGTTTTGCCCCCGGTTTGACACAATCAGTTCTCAATTTGTTCTATCTTTTCATGGATTTATTTCACTTAATAATCATAATTTAATTTAATGCATACGATCTACGGTTCTAGGTAAATTTAGACATGGCCACGGGCCGGCTCGGCCCGTGGTCCCGATCTGGCCCTAGTCCAGCCCGTAGGTTGCCGATCCAAGAACCGTCACCGTGGCTTTACGTGTCGTTTCCGAGTCTAGTTTTTCTATTTTTGGTCTTGGCGGACCGGTACCGAGCCAGTTCACAGGCCCAGTCCTTGATTTTTGGCGGGCCATTTAAGGGTCGCCCATGGGAGACCCGGGCCGGGCCAAGCTATCTCTAGGTAAATTAAATAGAGGATCTAATATAGAAAGTGAGGTCTATTGGCATTTATATTATCACATTATTAAAGCTTTCATAATGAAATTGAAAGAGGATGGAGACTTATAACAAGAATTAAATTGAAATGATGATTTAAGTGGAAAAAATTTTATATCGATTATATTGGTTTTAAGAATTTAATATGTAATATATAAAAAGAGACCCAAAGTATGTCCACAAGCCGTCGTAGGTAGAGGTGTTCATAATTCGACTAAAATCGATCGAAATCAACTGAACCGACAATTTCAGTTTGGTTTTTATCCGATTCGGTCGGTTTTTGGTTTTCCGCATTTAATTGTTCGATTATTTCGTCTGTTTCGATTTTCAGACTTCAAATGTCCAAAATAACCGAACCAACCGAATATATATATATATATATATATATATATATATATATATAACTAGTTCCCGTGCAGTGCACATGTAAGAGATATTCGTTAATATGTGTAAAATAAAAAATCTTATTAAGTAATATTTATAAATTAAAAATATGGAATCAATATGTAATACATTTACCTATACTAATTTATTGAATATGTTATATAAAGTTTAAATTGTACAAAATTACATAAAAATGTCTGTTTAAAATTAGTACACGGCCCGTGTGATGCACATAACTGATAACAAATTACATTATATTCGTTTCAAAATAAGTATCATTTCAAAATTTTTATTCAGAAATTCGATTTGACTATAATGTGATTCCATAATAGAGTTATTTTGGTAAAATGTTATCATATATTTAAACCTATGTGAATAATAAGTATAAATATAAAAATTATTTTTGTAAAAACTATTCAAATAAAAAAAATAAGTAGTTGAGTAATTTATTAAACTATAAATAATTGACTATTTCATTTACGTCCAAATGAATATTGACGAGACATTGTGGATTTGGGATTGTAATCTTGGGATTATTTTTCGTAATGTTTTAATTTCAAAGTATACAAACCGACATTGTGGGTTTTGGATTGTATTGCATTACACTTATTACTCATATATGTTTGGGATTCTGTGGCGATTAAACATACTGATATCCGTCATTACGCTTGTATGAATTTGAATGATTAGTAGGTTTTAAATTAATTTTAATTGTGATTATAAAACAAAAATGAATAAAAAAAATATTCACATAGATTTAAAAAAATAATCCCACAGATTTTCACTCGTTAAATTGCCCAGTATTAATTGGTGAACTTTTGTTTAAAGCAATAAAATCGTGAGTTGAACTATTTAAATTGGTGAAATATTGTTTAAATGATGAAATATTTTCGTAATTTTTTATTGGCGTAAAATAATCTGGGGAACTAATCTAAATGTTTAAATAAACTAAAATTGTATTTTCTATTATCAAAATAATCATTTTTTATTACCAATACAATCAGATTTCATTGTAGTTCTTAAACAAATAAAGAGCATATCCTTGTACCAAAATCCTCCGCCGTACCAAAATCTTTCCCCGCCGCCGCCGCCTCTCCTCCGCCCTAGATAGCCCCAATCCAAGTCGTTTCCCAGATCTCTTATCCGGTTCAAGTAGCTGCGTCCGTCTTGCGACTCAAAGCTCCTTGTCGTCGGTCAGGACTCAAGAACTCCTTTTCGCCGGTCGTCGATTCGTCTATTTCGGTAAGTTCAAGAGGAATCTTCATTTATGGTTTCATGGACTTTCATCTTCGGTTGTTCTTATTTGCTTTTAGTGCTACTTTTACTCATTAATTAGCTAATATTAATTTAATTTTTAATTTTTGCCAGACTTGTATTGTTGTGGTTCTTGTGGTTTTGGATCTGTAATTGTTCTTGAATTGCCTTGAGGTTGACTAATTTTTGAAGAACTATGCTGATGTTTTTTATATTAATTTTGTATATGTTATGCAAATTTTTATTTATCAAATTTTAATAATGTAAATTTTTATGAAGGTTAAACTGGAATTTTTTTATAATGTAAATTTTTTATGCAGATGTAAGAAATTTTTAGGATGTATTTTTGTTGTATGGACAATTTGTTTGGGCCCAGTGAACAATCCTAACAAAATTATTTTTTTGTAAAAATTTGGTTAACCGACCCAACAATTCGGTTTGGTTTTTGAAATTTAATGTTTCTGTTAATTCGATTTTTGTAGTTTGGTTCGGTCGGTCGACCGAACTGACCGATGAACACCCCTAGCCGTAGGGTTTCCACAATCTTCCTCCGCCGCAGCAAAAAAAAAAAATTGTAATTACTTCTTCTCGTCCTTTTTTTCTTTGTTTTTTTATTTGTCCTTCAAAATTTTCAAGTACCGAATTAGAGATCTAATTATGTTTCTAGTATCTGCATGCTCTCTAATATTTTTCAAATTTGTAATTGTATACTTTTTAAATTTTCATCTTCTTTTTTATTTGTTCTTTAAAATTTTCCGACTAAATAACCGATAAAAGATCCGGACTTCGTGTGTACATATAGAGCTGTAAACGAACCGAGCGTTCGCGAACAAAAACTCGTTCGAGCTCGTTCGTGTTCGACAAAAGCTCGTTCGTTTATTAATCGAGTCGAGTTCGAACAGAAAATTAGGCTCGTTTAATAATCGAACGAACACGAGCTCGTTCGTGAACGTTCGATTATGTTCGCGAACACTAATTTAATATAATTTTATTTTATTTTATATATATTTATATAATATTTTTAATAAAAAATCTAAAATTTAGTATAAATTTATTTATTTTTTATATATTCACATAATATTTTTAATAAAAAATATAAAATATAAAAATATTTTTATTTTGTTCTTTTATTTTCGAGTTCGAACGAGCTCGAACGAACAAATTTTGAGTTAATTAAACATAATTACAAAGTTTATGCATTAAATTATTCGAACACGAACGAACTCGAACTTTTACGAACAATTAAACGAACAATCTCGAACACGATTTTTTGCTCGAAAAATAAACGAACGAACACGAACACTGTTCGAACGTAAACGAACACGAGCTCGAACAGCCTAAGCTCGGTTCGGTTCGGTTCGTTTACAACACTATGTACATATACGGGAAGTGATATTTTTTTATCTGTTGTCTAACATTAAATACAGTACACTTAAACATTGATTATTATATTGGTTTACTAATGCTCCCCTACCCACGGTGGGCACATGTTAATATGCCCACTGCGTAGATGGAATGCACTCATTGGTGATTTATTTTTTTAAATATATTAACATCACTTGCCACCTACGCGGTGGGGGGCATATTAACATGTGTCCACCGTAGGGGTGTGCAAAATTCGACTGAAACCGACAGAAACCGACCGAACTGACATATTCAGTTCGGTTCGGTTTCAGTCAAATTATTTTTCGGTCATTTCGGTGGGTTTCGGTTTCGGACATCAAATATCCGAATTAACCGAACTGACCGAAATAATATATATAATATGGAAAATGCTACAGTCCCGTTACGAAACTATTTCGTCGGGTTTATAACCGTTAGATCCGCTATCCCCGACGGTTACACGATGATCTAACGCTTATAAATCTCGACGGAATAGTTCGGACCGTCTTCCCATATAATATACTAATAATTTACTGGTATCATATTTATAATATATTATAATCTTATATTATAATAATTTAGTAACCCCAACAGCAGATCTGTGATTTGTGAACCCGCATCTCTTTCCTTCGTCAAAATCGCTGCTCCGCCGTCGTCCCCAAATCACCTTCTCCTTCACGCGAAATCGCCTCTACCTCCGCCCCAAATCTTTTGCTTCGCGTACCCACTGCAAATCGCCTCTACCTCCGCCTCAAATCGTCCGCGTCTGCAATTCAGTCCGGCCCCAAATCGTCCGCGTCTGCAATTCAGTCCGGTCAAGGATTGACGCCGGTCGTTGAATCGTCGGTCAGGTATAAATCCTTTTTTTTTTTTTTTTTTTAATTTATCATGTGTGTTTGAACGACCTTCCCAGAACCCAGAGCAGAGCATAGCTTCAAACAAATTTCTCCCTACCTCTTCTCTGTCTCTGTTTTCATAGTGGTGTTGGTTTTGAAGATCTGTCCATATTGTTTTGTAGCTTTCTTTTGGCAGACTCTCTTTTGGTCTTTT
Organism: Striga hermonthica; assembly: GCA_902706635.1. Taxonomy (NCBI): domain Eukaryota; kingdom Viridiplantae; phylum Streptophyta; class Magnoliopsida; order Lamiales; family Orobanchaceae; genus Striga; species Striga hermonthica. The sequence goes on from CACSLK010027773.1 coordinate 13,474,347, forward strand.
GCTGTTGTTTTTTATTTCTGTTTGTTAGGCCTAGTGGTGCTTGGTTCACCATCTTACTTGTTTGTAAAGCTTTTGCAAGCAAGGTTGCTGTATGTAATTCTCAGATAACGTATTCAGTTTGAGTTGTTTTTATATTTGGGCTTAGAAGACACTCCTATTTTTTATTCTTTTTTTTTTTAAAAAAAAAATTCAGTTAACCGACCGAACCGACCGAATAATTCGGTTCGGTTGTATTTCGGTTTTAAGAAATATTTCGGTTGGTTCGGTTTTTGACATATAGTCGTTCGGTTAATTCGGTTTTTTTAGTTCGGTCGACCGAACCGACCGATGAACACCCTAACCGTGGGTAGGTGAGATATCTGTGTCAATAAATTTATTTATAGTTTGATTGTGATTCTTTTGAAATAGATCAAAAGACTATGACTAATAATAAAAGTCTAGGGATAATCAGCAGTTTTATTTCTTGATAATAGTGATGGATTTTTTTTATTTTTTTATTTATTTATTTTTTTTTTCAGGTGAACTCAAACCAGGTAGCTAGAAATGGCTTATCTCGAAGGTTCCGTTGGCTGCTAAAAAATAACTCCATATTGTTCAAACCAGGTAATTTTGAACAAAATAATGTAACATTCTATTTTAAATTCCATGTTTATTTAATCATTGGTCAATGATCATAATTTGCTAAATGTTAGTGATAGTGAATTTTTTGTTATTATTATTATTATTATTATTATTATTATTATTATTATTATTATTATTATTTGTTTATGTTAATTATTTATTTTTATGACAGCAAAAGTTCAACATTGACATTGATGAAGACTGCCTCATCTCCCGCAAGGGCTGCCTCACGTCCCGCAAGTGCTGTGGCAAGTGCCAGACCAATGTTGTAAGGATGGCTTTAAATATGAAAGGTAAGAATTAAATTCATCAAAAAAATAAAATAAAATAAAATTTCACCCATTGAAACCAAAGATTTTTTTTTTTTTAATATTCCTGTTTTTTTTTTATCTTCCTTTATATTTAGGATTTAGATCGGTAGATTGGGCTCGTCGAGGTCGTGTGGTGATCATCGGTGAGATGATGGACGCAGGACTACTTATTAGTAGTCTGAACAAATTTCGTCATGCCAAATTGCGCAGCTATAGAGTGGCCACTCCCGAAGAGAGTGAAGTAGAATAGACGAGAGAAAAGGAGGGAAATTAAGAAGAGGGGAAGAAGAAGAAGAAGAAGAGAGAGAATTAGAAGAAGGGAGGGAATTCTTGAATTATTTTCTGTATCTTTAAATCAAATGCTGGTTTTATGGGATTTCTATTAGCTTACTTGCTATTTGGTTTGACACTAGTAATTTCACTAGTGACCGGTGCATGTTTTGTCTATTCATTATATAAATCAAAATTCACAAATGACTCCTCAATGGGTTCAAAAGTATCTGTAATTCTCAGAATGTTAAGAGTCCTGATGAAGCCAAGGGAATCCTTCTATGTTTTGAAATGAAAGTACTTAGATTATCTTTCAGTGTACACAAAAAGGGAGAGTGAGGTGAAAAAGCTACCTTTATGATTTCTGCATTAGTCACAGTCTTGCTTATAGCATGACCCATTACTTTTAAGACAGTCTCGGTTACTTCACGACGGAGATGTTGGATTCAAAACTGGACTACAGCAGCGGGCTTCATCAGGCCGGGAATCAGTCTAGCAACATTTAATCTGAACTGAAAATGAATACATCTGTTTGGTTTTCTGAATTTCAGATTCACTGCTCTAAGTAAGGAAAGCCAAAGGATTAAACATATGGATGCCAATAGCTAACAACAAAATACAAATTAGAACAAAGTAAACAATTTGCATGAACGAGAATAGAAACTCCACTCGTTTGAAAGTTTCCGAACTCAACAAAACACGATTACGACTCGGGACCTGAATCAACAGGCATGGCGTCAATAGAACGAACAGTGTATACATATCATTGCCTAAGGACAAACTGTGAGATTTGATTCATAAGTTTGGGCTTCTTTCTTGCTGTTTTTGTATGTGTAATAATAATAAGAATGAACTCTTGTTTTTCCTTTCTTTGTTTAATTTGTTTGTTTTGTCATGTCCTGAACAAATTGATACAGTTCCTTTTATACTCAATTTAAAGTCATCTCAGCCGTTTGTTTTAGTTGACTTATTTCAAGCCGCTCGATTGGTGTTTCATCGTTTTGTGTGGGTTGGGCTGAAATTGCGTGAGTTGTGGGGAAAAAAAAAACTTGGCCCAATGAATCATTACCTTTTTCATGGGCAAATTTTGGTTTAGTATTCAACCCATATTGATCTAGATTTTATAGTCCAATTGGTCAAATATTGGGTTTAATCCACATATAAATATATATTAAATTCAATTATTAGTAACAAATATTATTTTAGTAATATGCAACAAACACTAAGGTCCTGATTGATATGAATGGAATGGAATACCGTAGGAATGTAATGAATTGAAGAATGAAATGGTTATAAGAATGAAATAGAACAAGTTTTGTCATTGATGCGTTTGGTATGCAGAAGGAATAAGACATGAATAGAATAACATTATCATTTTTTATTATAAAAATAAATAAAAGATTTTTTATAAAAATAATATATTTTTAATAAATTATATATAAATGCTTTATAATAATATCTAAAAATAAAATAATATATTTTAATAATATATAAAAATAAAATAATATATTTTTAAATTATATATAATAAATAATATATTTTTAATAATATGTAAAAATAAAAAATAATATATATATATATATTTATTTTTAATTAAACAATAGATAAAAATAAGTTTTCAAATTTTTTATTTAATTTTTTTTTTAAAATAATATATTTTTAATACTATATAAAAATAAAAGTAATATATTTCTAATAATATATATTTATAATATTTTTTATAATTTATTTTTAATAATATGTTTTTCAAAGTAATATATTTTTAATATATAAAAAATAACAAATTTTTAATTATATATAAAAATAAAATAATAGATTTTCAAATTATATATAAATGTTGTTTTTATAGTTTTATTTTTATATAAGTATTTTTAATATATCTAATTAAACAATAAATAAAAGTAGGTTTTCAATATTTTTATTTGAATTTTATTTTTTATAATAATTTTATTTAATACATTTTAATCATTATTTATAATATATTATATATATATTATTATTTGTTAATTTTATATTTTGAAAAATTGATTTCTACAACCATGTGAATGAGAAAACCTTCCATGCACTATGGAATGACTAATCCCATGGAGATGAGTTTTGTCATTCCCATTGGAATGGTCGTTCCTTTCAAAAAAATATACCAATCATGGGATAAAGAATGAGTAAGGAAATGATCATTCCATTAACATGTCATTACCTCATACCAATCATGCCATAAATACATAACTTTAGTAATCAACTTTTTTTACATATACTTATATAATAATGAAATTAAATATTATTATTTTAATTTTTGTGTTATTAAAGGTTAAAAAAACTTTAATTTTATAACACATGTAAAACGTAATTATTTTTTCACATAGTATGTTTTCCTAAGAATATGAAATGCTTAAATTTAGATAATTTATATTTAAAATAAAGTGTTACAAAATGTTTTAAGGGACAAGCCCCATGCATCGCACAAGTTGCTCACTAGTTCTTTTTAACAGAAATAAAAATTATACAATTTCCAGTGAAACGAGTCATCGAACAAAGGATGCAAATCAGCATAAGTACATAATATCATTTGTGATTATATTCCATGAATTACTAAACTATAAATTCGGGGAAGTTCCATTTTAAGGTTTAAATTTTTGAAATCATGTTAAATTGAAGTTAAAATTTCAATATGTCACAATTGAAGGTTCCAACTTTTAAGCTCCAGGTAAAAAAATCGTCTCCAATTCACCAAAATCCCAAACCAACCCTTGACGCCTTTCGTCTGCAAGTCGCTGTTTTGTGCCTCTCTCAGCGGCCACCGGGCTTGTCGGTGGACGACCCTCCGCTGCTCATCCATGGACCTGGTTGCGGAGCCTATTCTTTCGTCTCAAGCTGAGGGGTGCGAGCTGGGTCTTCGGCAGAGTTCTCCGACTTGTGTACGAAGTATGACGGCATTCCGATGTGGTGGGGCTTTAATGGGGTGCGGTGCTAGTGGGTGGATGTGGCCTGGGTCGTTTGCGTTGTCATTGGGTCGAGGCGACTCTTCTCGTCGGGTTCTGCAAACGGCCTTGTTTCGGATCTTCTATTCTTGTCGGTGTTGTCTCGCGATTTCTGGTCGTTGGCACCTCGGTGCTGCAGTGGTGATTGGGCTGGGGTCTGTTTTGGGGGGCTGGGTGGGGAGCTTGTCGTTCGCTCAGGCTGTGTCAGAGCGATTGGGGCTTTGATGCTATTTTTACCCTTTCTCCCTTTTTCTCTGGTGCTGAGTCCGAGGGAGGATCGCCATTGCCGGAATTGGCTAGTGGTGTTAGTCGGCTTCGAGACGATGTCAAAATCAGCTAGTGGTGTTAGTCGGTGTGGGAGGGGGGGAAGGGCAACTGTGGCTTCTTACGCCGGAGAGTGGGTCGGTTTTTGGACTGATTTGGGACTTGGGTTTTCGTTTTTGCTAGGCTTTTCGCAGTGGCGGGCGTGGTTCTTGTGCTTCGGATCTCTCCTTGTAGTCGACTTATGTTCGCTGTTCAATTCAGTCGTTCTGCTGAGGGAGGGCTTGGTTATTTGTCCGCCTTTATTTTGTTATTTTATTGTTTTGTGTGCTTTTAGATTTGTTTGTTTGTTCTGATATCGTGGTTTTAGTTTGGGTCATTGGCCTCTGTGCGCCCGAGTGTGAGCTTATTATCCTGTTGGGACCGTACAGTTGGGTATTATCCTATTGGGATCGTTTTCGTAGTTTTTTTTCGTTTGTGTTTGTATAGTTGATTTTGTAGTTGCGAGTTATTATTCTAGAGTTGCTAGGTCAGACTTTAGGCGATTTTTGGATCTGTCCTCCCAATTTTTTGATTGTACTTTTCAAAATTTGACTGTTTTTTCTTCGCACTTTGCGCGGTATTTAGTTATATAATATCTATATCCGTTCGAGAAAAAAAAAAAGGTTCCAACTTTAAGTTATTTTAAAAACTTGAAGGTTCAACTTTATATTTTAGTTCTCAATTTACGACATCAACAAACTTTGTTTTTAACATAATTGTGTAGACCGAGTGTTATTCTTTTCATAATTTATATTTTAAATACTTGTAATAAGAAGTGTCAATTATTTTATTAAAATTATCTTAATGTATAAATCAATCCATATAACATCTATGCAAAATTTTAATATGATTTATTTTCAAAACTGAAAAGTTAAAAAATATTTCACAATTTTGGGAGCTCGAAGGTTGCATATCACAAAAATTAGGACATTATAATCAAATTTTGCCCTATAAATTTGACTGTAGTTCACTTCCAAAGCGCAGGTGGACTGGTCGTTTCACAAGAAAGCCACGGCTCCATCTCTCTCTCTCTCTCTCTCTCTCAATTTCTCAGTCTCGTCACCTCTGATTTCTCTTGTTTCCTCAATTATCCTCACAAATTCTTTCCCGTTTTTTCTCTATCTTTTACTGAGAGCTCCCTGACGACTTCGCTTTACCAGGTAATTTTGAAGCTACTCTCGTTTATGGCGTGCTTGATTTAACACACAATCAAAACCCTTTTGCCCTCACTTCTAATTTCAACTCAAATTGTGTTGGAACCCCTCTTTTTTTGCCTTTTAATTCTTCTTGAATTGAGTTTACATGTGGTTCGTCTGCTTGTTGTTCGTGCAGTAAATGGCGAGTTTGGTTGAGAGGCTGCGCGTTCGCTCAGATCGGCGGCCAATTTACAATCTAGATGATTCAGATGACGAGTCTGATTTTCTGAAGAAAAAATCCGGGACTGATCCTTCGTCGGGCAAATTTGAGAAATTTGAACGGCCTGATGCGGTAATTTGATGGGCATTTTTCAGTACCTTTGAATTTACACACATTCGACTCTTTTATGCCTCCCATTCTCTTTCGTCGCTCTGTTTTTGTGTTGGCACATAAGAATATATACCTGTTATGCATGATAGAGCATACAAGCTGGTTAACTAGTTGATTTGAGTTCTGTTTCCTTCTCCTACGACTTTATGAAGCGAAATGTGTGTTGAAAATTTGGTAAGGGCCTTGGCTTTCTGGTTTATTTTGGTCCATTTTTGTCCGAGAAAAGTAATTTATTTATTGTGCATTGTTCTGCATTGATCTTTTGTATGGTTGCTTGGTTCTCTGGTCCATTTTTGTATGTTGCTCCTATGTTTCATTGATTTTTACTTTTACTTGTTTTGGGTTAACTTAAGGAGACAGCAGGTATCAGAATATTTCAATAATGCATAACTAGTTTTGGTTGTACGCACATGTACAAATGGGTGTAATGATTATCTACCATGTTAGAACGTTCACGTGAAACGGGGAGAGATTTGACTGTGTTACTATTTCTCCCCCTACTGTCTAGAATTAAGATGCAGACATGAAATTTCTTTGAAATGGGTGGTAGGTCATAGCGAACCTCCTACATGTTCTCTCTCTCTCTTTTGACATAATGACTAGAAGTACTATGTAACTGTTTCATGAATTCCTGCAAAATGCGGTGTGTTGTCAAATGATATGTACTCAATGTCACTCAGAATCAGATTTTATGCGGCGGCCAGATTTTGATATCTGTCCATTGCATATGGAGCTGGAAGAGTCATTGTTGACAATTCTCCTGGCATAGTGCTAATAATGGACTAGATCAAAATGGCTCAATTAAATTCTAGTGCTTCTTCTATTAGTGAAGTTTCTAGAAAAAAATATATCAAACGACGCAACGCACCTTGGGTCGCTATGGAAACAACCTCCTTGTATAATTACAAGGGTAAACCCAGACCCCAATCTGTTGGGAATACTGGGTATGTTGATTGATTGATTGACTAGAAAATACCATGTAACTGTTTTATGAATCCCAGTAAAATACAGTGTGTTTTCAAATGATATGTACTTTGTGTTATGCAATATCTGGGTCGATTGCGGAAGTTAGTTTACAGTGTTGAAACACTAAGGATTTCCTGTATCTTTCAATAGTCAAGTTCTTGCAGGCATACTTTACATTATCTTATACTGCTGCTTTACACCCATAAAGAGTTCTACAATTACTTGTTGCAATTCGTGTGACATTTTTTATAACTTCATCACATGGTTTAACAGAAGGATGACTCATGCCAAGCTTGTGGAGAAGATAAAGATCTTTTGAGCTGCGAAACATGTACTTATTCATACCATCCCAAGTGTTTGCTGCCCCCTCTGAGAAGTCCTTTCCCTAGCAGTTGGAAATGTCCAGAATGTGTACGTCTCTCCATATTCTTTGTTAGTGACCAATTATGGAAAATTAAGGTTTCAGTCCTCTCATCTTGATTTACAGGTTGGGCATCTCAATGAGCTCGAAAAAATACTCGACTGTGAGGTGCGGCCACATGCTGCAAATGACAGTGATGCGTCTACACTGGGATCGAATCAAGTTTTCATGAAACATTATTTAATAAAGTGGAAAGGATTGTCCTACCTCCACTGCTCATGGTAGATTCTTAGTTTGATCCTCTCAGCATTTTTGCACAAAACACGGTTTTCATTTGATTTAAGATAGTATTTTACTGACAATATTGCCATAACATTCAATTATACCACCGTTGTCAGCTTTGAGCTGTCCGTTATTTGGAGGAAGCTATATATTAATGTCCTAATCCTTTTATTTTATATAGAACTGTTGCACTTTATATCTCTTCAGTCATTATTTATAAGAGATGGTCTCTGGTTCATTAATATGGGAAGCTTCTTCTGTATGCTGTTTAGGGTACCTGAGACAGAATTTGTAAAGGCGTATAAGTCGAATCCCCGTTTAAGAACAAAAGTGAACAACTTTCACAGACAAGCTTCTTCATCAACCAACGGCGAGGATGATTATGTTGCTATCAGACCAGATTGGACAACGGTGGATCGGATTATTGCTTGCAGGTTTCACTATCCGTGGTCTTGAATTTCAGTTTCAAAGCATCTTAATGCCGAAAGTTTCAGTTTCAAAGTTATTAGTTTATATATCTCTCTTGGGAGGTGACTTTTCTTGATAGTTTCGGGTGTATAAAAAAAATCTGTCACTGGTGGGATGTACAATGTTAAACTGCTTACTGGGATAACTAATATAAGTTGAGGGCGTCTTCTGTGTTTGGAAACTCCTATTAAATAGCAAGCACACATCTGTTTGCTTAAACATTTTAAATTTCCTACACTTCAAAGGAATGGGTAGTATAATGTATTGTCCAGCTTAGCTATTAATAAGCCGAGTATTGGATGAATGTTTATTTTTCTCGGTCAATGTGGCCCCACAGTTGGGGTAGCATGCAATTGCATAAAAACCTTTATCATGTGCATACAGGTTATTAGCTCATGAAATTTTGTTGGTCACATGTTTGGCATTCAAAGAAAGTTCTAGATGGTCAATCTCCATGCCTCATTCTAAGTTTCTAACCAAGATTGACAGGGTCTATGGATTTAGTAAACTGGTCGTTCCTTGTATAGGTGAATGATTAGTTGTATGCTTCCATCTTATAATGTCATGTGCTTTTTCAAATTATCGGGAATATCAGGGAAGTAGATGAAGGAAAAGAATATTTTGTGAAATGGAAGGAGCTTTCATATGATGAATGCTCCTGGGAGTTGGAATCAAGCATTGCGTCATTCCACAAAGAAATTGAGAAGTTCAACAAAATGCAGTCTCGACATAAAAAGGGATCTGCAGAAAAACAAAAAAGTGATTTTCTTGATTCCATGGATTTGAAGAAAAAACAGAAAGAGTTTCAACAATATGAAAAGAGCCCTGAGTTTCTCTCTGGAGGTACAAATGCCCTTTTATGATGTTACGTTGGATATTTACATAAGCACTCTTATCTGACTCTTCTAATATCTGATTAAAATTAAGGTTCATTGCATCCATATCAGCTTGAAGGGTTGAACTTCTTGCGTTTTTCTTGGTCCAAGCAGACACATGTGATACTTGCGGATGAGATGGGACTTGGTAGGCTATGTTTGCCTTTCATTGTGTTCTTTCTCATCCATTTCTTTATGTAGCAAAATTCAACTTCCATTTCTTATAAATTCCTATGGGTGCAGGTAAAACAATACAGAGCATTGCCTTTTTAGCATCCCTTTTTGAGGAAAGTTTGTATCCTCATCTTGTGGTAGCTCCTCTATCAACATTGAGGAACTGGGAACGTGAATTTGCCACATGGGCTCCTCAACTGAATGTTGTAAGCATGCATGGTGTTTCCAGTCATGTTTGGGTTTTGTCTAACCCTAAGTTTTGGATTCAATTATCTTTTAATTTGTAACACTTCTTGATAAGAGTCGACTCTCCCAGGTAATGTATGTTGGCACTGCCCAAGCACGGACAGTCATCCGAGATTATGAGTTTTTCTATCCCAAAAGTGACAAGAAGAGCAAGAAAAAGAAATCTGGTCAAACAATCAGTGAAAGCAAACAAGATAGGATAAAATTTGATGTCCTCTTGACATCTTATGAAATGATCAACATGGACTCATCATCATTGAAACCCATTAAGTGGGAGTGCATGGTGAACTTTCATTCATCCGAGTGCCTACTGTTCTTTGTGTTTATTTGTACTTGCTCCTAAGTTTTTCCCAGTGTTTCTGTAGATTGTCGATGAAGGCCATCGTCTTAAAAACAAGGATTCAAAGCTGTTTTCTTCTCTGAAACAGTACTCTAGCAGACATCGTGTCCTCTTGACTGGAACCCCTCTTCAGGTATGTTGATTGGTCCGACTAGCCCTGGAGCTCTACTGTTTATGCAGCTGATCGTGATTATTCTATAAGGAAACAGTAAGGTTTTATTGCTATAACTACCTCTTGTTTGTTGGTCATGCAATTGACCTTGGATATATGCTTCGCAGAACAACTTGGATGAACTTTTCATGCTTATGCACTTTCTTGATGCTGGGAAGGTTTGCAACTTAAATTTCTATCATCTTTATCAATCGTGAAATAAATGACCTGGCTATATGCAAACTTTCATTGCCATCACTCTCTCTTTCTCTCGCAGTTTGGAAGTTTAGAAGATTTCCAGGAGGAGTTCAAGGATATCAATCAAGAGGAACAGATATTGAGGCTTCATAAGATGTTGGCCCCTCATCTACTGAGGAGTATGAACCAAAATTCTTTGCGTGCTATTGGATTTTAGTTGTATTGATTTTTTTTCTTTCTAAGACTTCAGTAGCACACAGCCTTGAAATACAGTTTCTGTCCTTGAGATATAGTCTCATTTAGTTGAAATGATGCACCTTAGATGGAAGAGATCTTGGATACATGCTATGGACCATAATTTGATGCAAGAGACATTGAGAAACATTACATTGATACATGCTATGGACCATAATTTGATGTTTCATTGTTTCTCTGGTGGACCTGATTGCTGATGAATTGAGCAAGTTTTACATCCAAACTGACCTTACTTTTTACATTATCTCCCATGAATGACGTGTCTGTTTTTATTGGCTAAATCCGTATGTGTCCATATCAGTGATCCATTATCACGGGAGCCATTGGGCGAGTCTATTATGTTTATGTTTAATGTTTTAATATCTCCATCAGAATTTTCTGACTACAAGTTATATCAATTTTGTTGCTGTGTTGCTGTGAACAGTTTATCACCGTGAATAATTTATCATTGTGAATTGCAGGGGTGAAGAAAGATGTCATGAAAGAATTACCTCCTAAAAAGGAATTAATTTTGCGTGTTGAATTGAGTAGCCTGCAAAAAGAGTACTACAAAGCTATATTAACTCGTAATTATCAGATACTAACTCGCAAGGGAGGAGCTCAGGTGCGCGGACACTTGTAATAAATGCAGCTTCTTATTATATGATATTTCATTTCGATAAGTGTCAACTTATTGTGAGTGGCCAACATAACTAACGCATTTTTATTGATAGATTTCTCTTATTAACGTGGTCATGGAACTCCGCAAGCTCTGTTGTCATCCCTTTATGTTGGAAGGAGTTGAGCCAGAAGATCCTAATGAGTTCAACAAGTAATATATGCATTTTCTTTTGGTTTTCTCTAGTTACCTTGATGGCTGAAATGTGTAATGGAACTTGTTTCTGCGTAGAATTGTTTTGGATTTCTTTAAGTAAATCTTGAGTACATTTCTCTTGTTCTTGTAACTTTCTTTGGATATCTAACTTCCTTTTGGTGTTCGATTATATAATTTTTCTGTCCAGATTTTGTTCTGCTCACAATGATATTCATCTCAGGCAATTCTTGGAAGCTTCAGGAAAATTACAACTTTTGGACAAGATGATGGTGAAACTTAGAGAGCAGGGCCACCGAGTTCTGATATATACTCAATTTCAGCATATGTTGGACTTACTAGAAGATTACTGTAATCATAAGGTATGAATTTATTACTGCAATTGTAGGTTATGAATTTTTGAGTAGATACAGTTCATTTACCTCTATGGCAACAAGGCAATATAGTTTCTTGTTAATTTGATTGATGTTCTATATATTCTCAGAAATGGCAATACGAAAGGATTGATGGTAAAGTAGGTGGAGCAGAAAGACAAATTCGAATAGACAGGTTTAATGCTAAGAATTCATCAAGGTTTTGTTTTCTGTTATCCACTAGAGCTGGAGGCATTGGAATAAACCTCGCTACTGCAGACACCGTAATCATATATGATAGGTAACTTTTATTTTTCAGTATTATATAATCTTCACATTGTAGCATGATTTTTATTGAAGCATTGTCGCACAAAAAGCATTGGATAGTTGATGTATCATTTATGTTTAGATCTTCATTACCCGGAATATATTAGGAATATATATTTGGACCCTGGCAAAGCTTTAATTATGTGCTTATAGATCTTTTCTATTCCACATCATCTGTTTCATTACTCCAAAGTTTGTTTTTTTCTTTTGTATGTAGAAGTCTAATTAGGGTGGCAATATTGTGGTTGCTACATTTCTGTCTAAATTTGGCATGGACTCAGTACACTATGCCGGACCAAGAGCGTCTAATTCGGAGTTATACCTATCCCCTTCTGTTTTGGACTTTTGGTGAAAGAACTGATAATATTTCTTCAACGCTTCATTCTATAAGATATGTTGCACTGACCAAGTTTGGAAAAATTTGGTGAATGAATATCTTAAGCATATTTGAATGATAGATGTAGCAAAGAAGGATGAAAACTGGTTTTGGAAGTTGTTTTACCTAGCATTTTTCAGTTGGGTGAAGGACTTCTCTTCAAGCATTACCATGGCATGTAGAGTTCTTGTCAATTGGTTTGGTCTGCAATTATGGACACTTGTAGGTATTTGGTTTATGTGTTCATATTTGTAGTACTCGAATAGGAGAGAGTGCACAAATGCACTCAATTATCATAGTTTTCCATGGTTTTTTCTAGAATATGATAGTTTTTCATGTCTTTGTGGGTCATAGATCTCTACTGCTGATTATTACCAGCTGCTATTTTGGATATCCATTCTTTTTTCTGGCAATCTGTACCTGTCAATATACTCTCCATTAAACCATGTCTCCTTGACCTGCGGTTTGGAACTTGTATTAGTATCTGGCAATTGAGAATGGCAAATTTTGCAGTGACTGGAATCCTCACGCAGATCTTCAGGCAATGGCAAGAGCTCATCGCCTTGGTCAAACCAATAAGGTTATATTCATTGTAGATCATGTCATTGATTCATGTTCACTGTTTGCTGTAGCTGTGATCGTCTTTACCTTTTGCAGGTAATGATCTACAGGCTCATAACACGAGGAACAATTGAAGAAAGAATGATGCAGATGACTAAAAAAAAAATGGTTTTGGAGCATCTAGTTGTAGGGAAGCTCAAAACACAAAACATTAATCAGGTAAAAAAATATATTCTGCAATTGTCATTGACAGCTTCATGATAGCCAACAATAAGATTAGAGTTGATCTTTCACGTATCTGGAAACTGGAAATACATCTAGCCGTTGAGTTATTTTGTTTATCTATCCTTCCCTTTTTTAACAAATCTGCATTTGATGGGAATATGCAGTAGAAAAAGCTAATTATATATCATACCTTAACTGAAAGACCCAATGAGTTATTCTTTTTCTTTTTGTCAAATTAATGGCAGAAATCTTTATATGGTGATTGAGTGGATACATGGAACTTTTTATATCTCTAATTAAGCACATTATCCATTGTTGTATTTATTTGCAATTTAAATGTGCAATTCATTATATGTGTTCTCCTTTCTGAATTCAAACCTATTATTTGTTTCCAAATACAAAAGCCTGTTCATCTGGTTCAGCCCCGAGTGAATTAGGATGAGAAGAAGATTATCTGGAATACATTGTATTATTTATACAGCTAGCACTAATCTTCATCCAAATTTAAAATTTCATGAACACGTGTTAGTGCCATTCTTCTCTCTCCCCAAAATTATGTGAAGGCGGGATAGCGCTCAGCTAAAATACATACGCACTTTAAGAAAATATTATCTATAAATTGTGTACTCCATAATGGACCCCCTTTCTCTGTTTATGACATTTAAAAAATTATATTTAATTAGCATTGTAATATTCCTGAATAACTCGATGTTCGTATTATGCCCTTATTTACCCTAAGTCCAATATGGACCTACTTTGAAAATGGTCAAATTTATTCATTTAATAAATATGGGTTTAACAAGGAAAATTAATTTCACAAATTTTGGATCTACAAACTAAATTATAGTTTTAGGATGAAAGGTGAGTTTATGGAATAAGAAAATGTGGCGTAGCTTCTGTAACAACACCTGTGAAATTAGAACAAGGAACACATTATTCAGTTTTATAAAATTGAAAAACTATATAAAACAAATGTTATTGACATGGCTGATTCTAGTAACTGAGTTTATTGGCTTTATCGTTATTAGGTTCTGATTTTTGCCTTCACTGAATCTCATTTACCTAATCAGTTTTTTGCCCTGCCATTCACTTTTACCAATTTCCGGTTTGATTTGTAGTGGCCTGTATGTTTCACTTACCTGGATTATCCCTCTTTTTTTATGTTACAATTCTTACTGCTTTGGCAATCTCCCTTCCACATTTATGATTTTTTTTTTAATGCAAATTGTATCCAACGCGAACAATTGTCTCAAAAGTCTGCATTTGGGGAACAACTTAATCTTCGTGATATATCATCTGGTAATTTAGTTATAAAAGCTGATAGGGTTTTTTTGCTGATTCTGGTGATAAATTTTGATACATCGCGCCGCCACAGTGTGGTGATCCCCCCCAGTTATGCAACTGGTATCTTTATTGAATATATGTTAATTGTTAAATCGTTTATCTGATTTTGACTACTATTCTATATTTCACGAGAAATACCTGTATATGTTCTGTTTGAAGTTTCTCCTGCTGACATACTTTGATTTGGATGTAGGAAGAGCTAGATGACATCATACGGTACGGTTCACAGGAGCTGTTTGCTGATGATAATGATGAATTGGTAAAATCTCGACAAATTCGTTATGATGATACGGCAATTGACAGGTAAATATATATATATATATATATATATATATATATATATATATATTGGGATACTGCTCGTCTTCTTGTGGACTCTGAATACCCTACTGTGTAGATTGCTTAATCGTGAACAAATTGGAGAAGAAGAGGCTTCATTGGAAGATGAAGAGGAGGATGGATTTCTGAAAGCCTTTAAGGTTCTAATTTACTTGAATTTTTCAGTATGTTTTTATGAATATATTGGAGTAGTGCAATATCTCAAGAGTTCGTCCCTTTAAACACTCAAATTAAATTCTGTTGAAAGTTTTTGTCTGTTTCAAACATATTTTTCAATTTACATCAGAACTTACATGTTTGAATAATTCTTCCTGTGTGTAATACTGCCTGATGTGGCAGGAGGCTCAATGCTTTACATTTATAATTTGTTCCTGAAAGTATCATTACATTTATTTTGTATTACATGGTGAAAAAATTAAATTATCTTTTGCAGATAATATATATAGTTTAGAGTTGTATTAAACTAAAAAAAATTGAAATGATGATGCGCCTGGTTGGATCTACTTGCTTATAATAGGAAAGTTGCCGGAACAATTGATTGTAACATGTATTAAATGCGGCCAATATTTAACTTTGTTACTGATATAATGGGAAATACTGGTCGGTTTTTTGTGCATCGTACTCCTTCATTCATTGAATTGGTGGCTTCTTCCAATGATTATGACGTTTTATAATCTCGCTCTGTGTGTGTAATTATTTGTGCATGCGTGTTTCTGCCTGTCTGTCTGTGTGTCTCTGTTTGTTTTTGTATGGCTATGGCCCTCTCTGCCTCACTTTCTAGAGAAAACTAATGTGAATTAAATGCTTCAGGTAGCTAACTTTGAGTATGTAGAAGAAGCAGGACGGACAGAGGAAGACACTCCTGTAGCACCAGAGGAAATTAAAATGTCAGTAAACAATTTTGAACGAGCAAACTACTGGGAAGACCTGTTACGTGATAAGTATGAAGTGCACAAGGTTGAAGAATTTAATTCTATGGGCAAAGGAAAGAGAAGCCGCAAACAGGTATGCTTTCAAATATTGTGTATGCTAGCGACTGTTGTGTCCTGGAGTTCACTCAAGTTAATTTTGAGTTCCTTACAGTGTGAAGCATATGAAAGTTTTTTTTTTTTTTTTTCCGAAACGAAGAATATTATATCAAGAAAACAAAAATACAGAGTACAGAGATACATGCATAAACTGCCACCAAACTAAAGAACAAAACAGACTAAGAATTGAGAACCAAACCATGTTGGCCTAGAAGAGAATAAGGGACTAGAATAACATCCATTGGGCAGTATATAATACTGAGGCCCTTGGATATATTCTAAGTCAGAAAAATCACATTCTAGCCACTGAGAAAATAAAACTCCTAGCCAGAAGAAAACAGAAAAAATAGGCTAAGGCAAAGAAGAGAATTCAATCCATTCTGAGCAAGCAGCATCAACAATTGCTTTCTCAGATTGCCATTGTTGCTTAAAGACCCAAAGGTTCCTTGCCTTCCATAACCACCATAAGATGTACGTGGTTAATTGAATCCTTTCTTTTGCAGCCTTGTTCATATGCATTAAACAGACCTCTTTCCACCAATCCTTGAAAGAGAGGATGACTTTTTGCAGGCTGTTCCAGTTGACTGGAGCTATTTTCCAAATCTTCTTTGCCCTAGTGCAGTTGAAAAGCAGATGTTCAGTTGTCTCTTCCATTTCTCCACAAGCTTTGCAGATGTTATCCAGCTTCAGCCCTCTTTTATTCAGATTGTTTTGTGATGGTAGGATCCCCGAGAAGCACTTCCAAAGGAAGTGCTTAATTTTCCTCTTTATTTTGAGTTTCCAACTGATGCTCCTAACTTTTTTGATCCAAGAAGCCTGGCTGCTAGTTTCAGGGAGGTCAAGGCCAAGTATCTTGTTGTTCAGCAGAGTGTCATAAGTGGAGGCCACACTGAACTTCCCTTTGCTATTAAAGCACCATGATAGCTTGTCTTCTTGATTTCTGTTAAGAGAACAGATATTTAGGATGGCATCACATTCCAATGAGCTGAAGGTTTGTCTAAGGAGCCCTTCATTCCATATCTCAGTGTTTGGGATTATAAGATCTGCTACCCATGTAAGGCTTCTTCCAGATGAATCTTCCCTTCCTTTAGGCATGTGTGTTGGAGTACCTGGAATCCAGGGATGCTCCCAGATCTTGGTGCTCTTGCCATTTTTAATGATTACCAAGAGCCCCTGTTTAAAAGTGGAACTTACAGCCATCCAGTTTCTCCAAAGCCATGAGGAACTCTGAGGTGGTTTAGAGTCCAGGAGGGAGCAGTTAGGGAAGTACTTCTGCTTTAGAATTCTGCTCATAAGCAAGTGAGGCTTAGTGTAAACTCTCCACAGTTGCTTGATAATTAGAGCTTGATTGAACAATTTTAAGTCTGTGAAACCCAACCCTCCTTCCTCAGTAGGCAGAGGTAAGTGATTCCATTGCTTCCAATGAAGCCCTTTTTCCTGGTTTCCTCCTTTAGACCACCAGAAATTTGACATCAGTTTTGAGATTTCAGAACAAACCCCAGAAGGTAATAAGAAGCATGACATGACGAAGTTGGGTAAGGCACTCAGCACGGCTTTTATAAGGACTTCCTTACCCGCCGTGGATAGGAACTTGCTTTTCCAGCTTAAAATCCTGTTTTTTGCCACTTCAACAACAAAATTAAATGTTTCCTTTTTAGAGCGGCCAATGCCCAAGGGCAGCCCGAGGTATTTGCTAGAAGAAGTGATTTGGACCCCATTAAGAAGAGAGCAGATGTTAGTTTTAACAGAAGAGGGGGTGTTTCTGCTAAAGAAAACAGAGGATTTGTTTAGGTTTATCTTTTGCCCAGAGCAGAGGTGGTAAACATTTAAGATGTTCATGATTTCCAAAGTGTGAGAGGAAGAGGCTTGACTGAAAAGAATGGTATCATCCGCAAACAGCAGGTGTGATATGGAGGGGCCAGATTGAGAAATTTTAATGCCAGCTAAAGAGCCTTGAGCAACAGGATATTGTTAATCAGTACAAAATTTAAGGCGGATATGAACAAGATATTGTTTTAACTGTTGTATCTCAGTTGGTCATGCTTTCCACCAGGTGCTTTATATTATAGCTTTCGTCGTTTATTATTCAGTAAGATGCCCCACCTTAATGTAAGGAGAAGTAGAGAATGATGGTGGTAGTGGTGATGATGAAAAAGAAGAAGATAAAGTATTGCTAAAAAATTACAATAGAACAGAGAAAGGAAAGAAAAGAGAAGAAAAAAAGGGGATTGGGTCTTTCCACTGAATTAGCTTGAATACAGGATATCTTATGTTTAGAATGTCTAGAATTTAAGGGGGGATATGATTTGTCTAAGTTTTTGCTGTAGTGCTTGTAATCAAATTTTAGTACTTGAATGTGTCAAAGAGACTGTTTATGTAGATTAAAAATAAACTTGCAAGTGAGGATCTTCTAAATTTTGTCAAGGATTTTAGTTCGAGTATATAGCTTGAGGGGATTGTTTCTCTATTCCTTTGCTTGTGTGTTCTTGGAACTGTAAGGCTGGCTGGTGACAATATA
Source organism: Striga hermonthica (assembly GCA_902706635.1). NCBI lineage: Eukaryota > Viridiplantae > Streptophyta > Magnoliopsida > Lamiales > Orobanchaceae > Striga > Striga hermonthica. The sequence goes on from CACSLK010027773.1 coordinate 13,492,555, forward strand.
TTGTTAATGAAGCTAATTTCAATGGAAAATTCATTAACCTTAACCAAGCTATTATTTTCATTTGAACTGAAGTTGTTAATGTATTAGCCTAATACTAGGTCCAAAATGATTTTGACAGCAGCGTTTTCTTGGTATACTCGCGTCCAGATTGACTATGTTGTATTTATATCGAACATTTACTGAGTAGAATCTCTTTTTCCCTGCACTTCGGTCATCAACGGTGTCAACGTTATTCCAAGTGTGTGTATATATATATATATATATATATATATATATGCATTTCTTCCTTCGGTAATAAAGTTGATACGCTTAAATGCAGATGGTATCTGTCGAAGAAGATGATCTTGCTGGTTTGGAAGATGTGAGTACTGATGGGGAAGATGATAACTATGAAGCTGATTTAACTGATAATGAAGCAGTTTCAACTGGAGCTGCATCTACTAGAAGACCTTACAGAAAAAGAACTCGTGGTATGAATGAAATGCTTAGGGGATGCTTGGATATAAGTCTTTTTTATTATTTTGTTTGGATTTTTTGGTTCGGTTTGGTTTGGTTAATTTTGAAAAATGTGATATGGTTAGTTGTTAGTGGGATTTTGAGTTTATATTAAAATAATATTTATAATAAAATAATTAGAGTGGATTTCATGTAAAAGTAGAAAATAGATTATGTGAAGTGATGGTTACATAAAATTATGTGAGAGAATGAATATTAAATTGAAGTTGATTTAATGTGTAAGGATGATTGATTGACATTATTCAAGTATATTGATAATATTGAGGAAGTGGAGTTGGGTTAGATTTGAGTTAAAATAAGTGATTGGATTATTTTGGATATCTTGTATCCAAGCATCCTCTTATTATTCGTTAGTTGATCGGACGAGTGCAGCGATGCCATTTAATTGTTTCCTATTGTTTGATATGGTTATGACCAGATGCTTCCGAAAAACTTCCTTTGATGGAGGGAGAAGGGAAATACTTGCGAGTATTGGGGTTTAATCATGCTCAGAGGGCTATTTTCGTTCAGCTTTTTATGAGGTTCTTTATTCTCTTATTCTTATAATTGACCGAGTTATCTTATTTAAACTTGGATCTAATCTCCTTCCCTTCTTGCTTGTTTTTTTTAACCTCCAGATAAAAGCATATCATATTCCTTTCTCTGAGGGTAATTGCTGTAATTTGAATTATTTGATAGGTTTGGAACGTCAAGAAATGGTTGGGGGGAATATGAGAAACGCCTAAAGCAGAAGACTCCCGAGGAAATTAAAGAGTATGTTACTGGTTTTTGGTCTATTCTAATAGTCAACATTCGTATTCAAAAATGTTGGTTAATCAGTGTCTTGGTTATAGTTGCTGCACTTAATCTTGGGCTTGTATTTGTCATTAGCATATATTGCATGTCCAAGATAACTGCTATCTTGCTATCATCAGATACGGAGTGGTTGTGTTCAAGTTACCCTGGTGAACAGTCAGCTGGCCCTTTGCCACAGGCCCTTTCTTGGTTGAACTACAGTTATTGTTACATTTGGCGGCACCTAGATATAGTAAACCCTTGTGTAGGTTAGGTAAAACTTCCAGATTGGCAAGTGGGTGCTTTGCCTACCCCCATCCATCCCTATGTATCATTTCTAGGTGCATTTCTGTGTTATTCTGATGTTTTAACTATGATACTGGATGAATACATGTTTATATAATTTCTAAAAATATATAAATGTGAAGAATGACCACCGAGAAAGCACAAAGTATTTAATGAATAGCTGATAAATGATAGAAATGTTACTGATTCGTGGGAAGTTCCCTTAGAATTTTTCAAATTGGATTTCGTAAGGAATTTTCATATTTGTGCCGGGTGTCTTCATTTTTTGTGCCTCTCCAAATGCTTAGCTCTTTAAAGCATTTTCATTTCTGGTTGATGTTTTTTTTTTCTTTTTTATTTTTTTAACAATTTAATTTGTAGAATGCCAGTGAAGTTTCTATTCTTGTATTATATACACTGTTTTAACTGGTATCTATATATCTTTATGATATAAGCGACTGAGAAAGTTACGTTTAATTCAGCACAAAACATTACACAGATAAACATAGTCTGACTCCTGTATTTAATTAGTAATTTTTGCTGATAAGCAATATGATTTTGTTATGAAGGTATGGGATGCTTTTCGTGAAGCACTTAGCCGAAGGAGAGAGTGGTTCACCCACATTTTCAGGCAATTAAATTTCCTATTTCATTTACTACTATCTACCCAAGTTTCTTGATTCAGATCCTTGTATTGTTACATAGTTTTAGTTTGTTTCAGATGGTGTGCCCAAAGACGGACTAAGAGTAGATGATGTACTTGTCAGGTTGGGAACACTATCACTCATCAGGGACAAAGTAAGTTTTTTTTTTTTTTTTGGTTACCAGGAAGAGTTTGAATTTCATCACTTTGTGATTGCTACTCAAGACTGGGACTGGGTTTCTGAATAGCCCGCAAGAGTTCTAATTTCATCACTTTATGATTGCTACTCAATATCAAGGCACTATTTACCGGGGTTCTGTAATATTTCTAGCATTGACTTGTGTTTTGTCGAATATGAAGGAGAAACTGTGTCTTCTTAAACTTGTGAATGCGCAGTGTTGTTAGGATGCATGTCTGTCCTAGTTGATTCTTTACTAAGATATTTATTATTTAATATTTACTGAGCAGATTATTATGAGACTTCCTTATTTTTAAGTAGGTGTTTACTTCCTTTTTTTTTTTTAGTTCTCCGAGATCCAATGGTATGAAACTATGAAAAGTGGACTGGCATGATTTCCTTCTTCCTGCATTTTTAATAACTTTCATCTTGATTAATTTGTCCTGTAATTATGGGCTAGGTGTTTATGTCTATTTCTTGCAATTTCTTCGTTTTCACAAACTTTTAGACTTCTCATACTTTTAAGATAAGCTGTTGTATCCTATCATTTACATACACAGTGTCATGTTTGCATAGTTGCCGGACGTTTAGTATGAATTCCAGCTTTCTTGTCAGGTTGATATATATATATTTGAATTTTACGGAGCATCTTTTGGTTGGCAGTTGGAGGCTTTGTCAAAGGGTTCTGTCCTTTTCACGGATGATATTTTATCGCGCTACCCAGGACTGAAAGGAGGAAGGTTTTGGAAGGAGCACCATGATCGGGTGCTGCTGCAAGCAGTAAGGAAGTATGCTATCTTTCCCTCTTTCGCTCTTGCTCATCGATCCTATGTTTTATGACTATGGACAAAAGAAAAAATCAAAAAATAAATAATTAATGGTGTAGATGAAGTGTTTTAAAGGGTCAATGATTATTGTGAAATTGTCTCCCTTGAAAACATTGGTTCTATCCTAAAAAATGTAAGAGAACTGTTGCCTGAAAATAGAGGTTCTTTTTATATGTATTTTTGGTTCTGTACGCATCTCCTGATTGTTAATATGAATCGAATCATTTTGCTTTTACTTTGTCCCTTTGCAATATCATCGATTTAATTTTTTCAATCATTTCTCCACCATAAAATAATAAAAGTGGACCACCTCAAGCAACTTCCAAGTTATAAAGTGCACAGAAGACTCCTACAAAACTAATTTATCCATACATAAATGTCAATTTTCACATAGAAACTGGTGAATTCTCAAGCTACATTTTCCAACACTGGATGTTAATTGTGGAACCATAACCAAGAAAACTCTATCAGTTTCTTCCGTGCAAATGTGGAAACCCCGAGTATATTCTTGCTGGTTAAAATATTGTGATTGAGGAAGGTTTCCTGTCATGAATGAATAGTAGGTTTATAAAATTCTGCTAACTCATCCATTTTTGCTGTATGAACATCAAGACACGGTTTTGGAAGATGGCAAGCAATTGTTGACGACAAGGAATTGAATATACAAGAAGTTATCTGCCAAGAGCTGAATCTTCCTTTTGTCAATACCCCTGGCATAGGAGCTCCATCACAGAATTCTGCTTCAGCAACTTCTCAGGCACCAGCCTCTACTTCTGGTGTTTCTCAACTGCATATTCCTACTTCTGGTTCATCTGAATCACAAAATGGTATCAACTTGGAACATGTTGAAGCCCCTGGAAAGGAAACTACTGATGCCGGAGCAGATGTTACGCACGGAGCCCTTAATAACAGTACTGGCCGAGCGCAACTTGTGCAAGATCAGACAGTGATGTTTCATTTTAGGGAGATGCAGAGAAGACAAGTTGAATTTATTAAGAAAAGGGTGCTACTTTTAGAGAAGGGGCTTGTGGCGGAATTCGAGAAAATATATTCTGTAAGTCCCTTTCAGATTTTCTGTAAGGTGGTAGTTGCAATATTAGAAAGGTGAATAGCAGGGACAAAACTTTCGTAATTCTAAGTGTCCTTTATTTACTCTTATACTAGGTTTGTTAATTCATGGGATACAAATTTTGTCTGAGTTTGTAGGATGGACCTGTTAGTTTCCTAATTTGATAGCCAACAGATAAGGAGGACCACATATTAAGTTTTTTGAACAAGTTGATTTTTTCAGGATAGTGAAAGCGAAGACGACGTTGCAAACAATGATATAGGGCACAAGGCCACAGAGGTAAAGAATTCGAGTTTTAAGGCATCAGATCCCGCAATGGTTGCGCAATTTCCTCAAGTTGAAACAATTTGTAAGTATCTATACCAATTTCCAAAGATTCTGTGGAAATCAATAACCTTACGAGTTACATCAGTTAATTGTGCCAAAAGAGTTTTTGCTTCCAAAGTTCTGGTGTGCACTTGAGTATTTGGTGGTAGAGTTTGCTTTGTGTGACTGTTTTCTGTTTGCAGGTGGGTTAACCAGGGTTAATGCTAATCACTATTGATTTTTTATTTTTTTTTTTAATTTCCATCTAATGGCTAGTAAGATTGATAGTCATTTTGGAAGTTATTTGACAACGGAAGAATCTGATGAAAACGGTAATAATAACTGGTATTGAAATAATTGAATACAATATGATTTGACCGACTTATGTGTTTCTATCTTTGTCTTAATACCACCATTATTTAATAAGTCCTCAACGATATCTAGAACGCAACGTTGATGATGTACCACTTGTTATTTGTTTAGAGGCATACTGGGATGACCTATTTATACCACTTTCTTTCCCTAAATGCGGCTTCCGGAGTAATCTCAGCATTTCCACTTGTTATTTGTTTAGAGGCATACTGTGTGACCTATTTACACCACACCATTTTCTTTCGCTAAATGCAGCTCCTGGAGAAATTTCAGCATTTTCTTGCGACAAAGACACACATCGACTTGATATGGCCAGGCTGTATAATGAGGTCAATTATGAACACAAGCTACAGATAATAATCATGAGGACGTGTGATTGATTAATTATGTAATAATATGGTTAATTGTTTACGTTTTTTTTTTTTTCGCAGATTAACATAATAACCTCAGATAATGCCTCAGCAGATGCAGCTCCAAGTTTGAAACTAAAGAGGAATCTCGAAACCCTTGAAACATTTAATCAAGAGATTAACAAAATACTCTCACCAGTCCAGCAGATTTCTCCTCTGGCAGGGGCCGTGCCTCAAGTTGCACCAACTCAGAGCGGTCAACAAGTCGGCAACTTGGCTGGAGGATCATCATCAAATGGAGCAACTGTTGATGTCGAGATGAAGGATAGCACCTGATTGTCCCTGAAGTTAACTTCATCACCATGGACTAGGCGAGTTTTCATATGTCCCTGAACTACATATCTTGGTTTATTTTTGCATCAAGGTTGCAGCATTTTGGGAACTCGAAAAAATCCGATTTTTTCTTGGTTAATTTTCGGTGCGAGGGATTGTATATTTCCATGTTGTATTAACTGTGGATGGTTCTAATATTGAGGATGATCAGTCTAAAACCTTGACTAACTGTGGGTGGTTCCAATATTGATGATAATCAGTGTAAAACCTCTTTTCTTTTTTAACTAAACTGTTATGAGTGATGTTACTTGATACTTCTTTATACACTGACAAGTGCTTGCAGGTGATCATATTTTTGTATTATTCTAAACCTTTTAAAACTGACTGGACGATGGCCTTCTAGTGACAAAATTAATTACTGAACCAGATAATTCATATCATATATATAAAAGTAGTGTAAACTTTTTTAAATAAATATACATTACTATATTAAAGATGAATATTTAATAAATAAATTATATACCTCAAAATTTGAATATTACTATATATTTTTATAAATGTTTGACAAATATACGCTTATTTTCTAATATTAAAATTCAATTATTTAATGAGAACATAAAATTGTTTGGGCCATTCATTTAGAGCATGTTTGGATGCAAAAATTTTTACTCAAAGTGGATTTTTTTTGTCAACTAAAGTTAATTTGAAAAAAAACAAAAATTTTCACTTAAAGTGGATTTTTTTTGTTAACCAAAGTTAATTTGAAAAAATTGGTATGGTTAGTTGTTGGTTGGATTTTGGAATTTATATTAAAATAATATTTAAAATAAAATAATTAAAGTTGATTTGATGTAAAAATATGAAAGAAATGATATGAAGTAATGGTTAGTTAAAATTATGTGAGTGAATGAATAGTGAATTAAAGTAGATGTGATGTGTAAGAATTATGGAAATTTAATTACATTGATAATATTGAGGATAACGGAGTTGAGTTAGATTTTGAGTTGAATGAAAATTTGAGTGAAAATTTTTGTATATAGTTACGCCCTTAATCCGAATGGGTTAATGCTGAGTACTTGGTTGATCGGGCTTTGACTTATCACTTTGGATTTAATCGGTCAGATTGAAGATCAGTCTGAGTGACCGACTTGGACCGGGCTGGATCTTTGGGTTGATCGGTTTATTTGCCGACCCACGGTTCAAACACAAAAATCGGTCCATTGGTGTAGATACCCATCAAAATGTACTAAATGTTGTTCATTTTTGAAAACCAAAAGAAATAAAAATTGAGGGATGCCAATTGCCCTATGAACATGTTCATGTTTCAATTTTGGCACCATAGATTTAATATGGTAATCTAATTATGTTAGTTCCATACAGAAAAGTTATGGAGCCATAGAATGGTTCTCTTATCTAGTCATCCATAACTTTATGTATTGACACGTGTCCAATGTGTAATTTATTGCAAGACACGTGTCAATATCCATTTGTGAATAACTATGTATGACTTCATAAGTCGAGTCATCCGATGACTCCATAGCAAAACTATAATTCCATAATACCACATATCAATTTTTAAAACACTAATTTATCATACACATATATGTATATAGTAAGAGAGAGGACAACAAAATTAAATTGCAACCAATGGGCGGATAATAGTGAGAGGGTATTTATTGGTTGACAATTTTGTTTATTAAAATTGATATTATTTTCTTAATTAAATTAATCTATATATATATATATATGTATATATATAGAGACACAACATATTTACCAAAAATAGTAACAAGAAAAGTCAACCAACATTTATTACATTCTAGTTTTAGCATTTTTTTTAATTATTCCTAAAAAATCAATCAGCTATATATGCATCCTATATTCATGGGTTTGTGGATTTAATTTACGTAAATTTCGACTGATGCTTACAATTTTACAAAAATCAAGTTCTTTCTCATTTTTTATTTTAAAAAAATGATTACCATAAAATTAAGAATTTCGAATTATGCAAAATACTATCATATAAATTTTTTACTAATTGCAACAAATTAATTGTTTATTAAAAAAATCGGATTGCATAGAAATCGAGTTAAATTATGTAAAATTCGGTATGACAATTTTGTAAAAGTGAAAATTCTCTCATTTTATATTTAAAAAAATATGCTTACCATAAATCGAAAATTTCGAATTAGACAAAATATTATAACATGTATGTTTAATCAATTTCAACAGATCATGTTTATTAAAAAAAAATCAGATTGCATAGAAATGGAGCCAAATTTCAAATTGAAAATTAAAATTTAAAAATTCCTTATCAAAATGGCTTTTACTTTCTTTGATTTTTTATTTTTAAACATAAAATATAGTCAGATAATATTAATTTATAATTCAAAATGAAATCGAATTAGATCATCCTAAAAATTTGGGTTTTTCTTTAATCCTCTACAATACAAATATGAAATTAATTGCATACACTTACAAAATATCATATATATCATGCTAAATAATTAATAAATTTATTTAAGATTATTTGGATTTCTAATATAATTTGTGGCGATAGACAATTTACCAAAAGACCAAACAAATAATGTTGTACATAAGTTACGTTTTGTTTATTCTACGTGTCATTACATCTAAATCTGAATATTTACCTTAATAAAATTAACTCGTGCATGTCTCCGGAGTCAATTATTATTAATAGTAAACCTCCTTTGCTTCCGCCTTCATTCTCACATTTTCTCCAATTTCCTTCTCTCTCATCCCAACTTCCGAATATATTTCCTTATAATCCACGCGCCGGCATCGATATATCGTCGTCATCTGAGCTAAGCCTCACAGCGCCGCGCTGAATTTTGGCGGTGGAGAGAGAAGGAAGATGGATCCTCCTCCCACCTCCTGGGACTCCTTGCGCAAACAGGTATGCAAATTATTCTTCATCTATCTGCATTTGTTGCGCGCGCGATTCCTCGCGATCTGTTTCAGCTTTACAGTTTCATCTAGATTGATGTTAGGTGGGATCATCTTCTTCAATCTGTAGCCAATTATCGGCATTGTTTGTTATTTTTAAATTTTGATTTGATCTTGGATCGAGTTTTCTATGATGCAGTAATTTAGATTAGTGGTTCGTTCTTGCTGAATGTATTAACTTGTGTAAAATCTGACATGTGATCTGTTCTTTTTTTTTT
>CACSLK010027773.1:13501422-13524480 GCA_902706635.1 Striga hermonthica
TTTTTTTTCTTTTGTCTCTTTATTTGGATTGTTATGGACATATGGTTTCTTCTTACTGTGTTTCTATCAGGCTAGGAAGCTTGAGGTTCAGCTGGATGAGCAGATGCATTTATATCGTAAATTGGTGTCAGCGAAAGTTGATAATTCTAATGATAATGATGTGGAGTCTGGAATCGATCAGCTATTAAAACAGCTTCAACAAGTGAACATGCAAATGCAAGCTTGGGTTTCATCTGGAGGGTCCGAAATCTTTTCTCATACGTTGACACGGCATCAGGAGATTCTTCAGGATCTTACCCAGGTTAACAAACGTTTGACAAGATAACAAAATGCTTGGAGTCTGTAATTGGAAGCTAATAACACATTTTCTTTTGTTCTTTCTTTCTTTTGGGTGTTCGTGCAAGTATTGTATGTTTATTTTGTGTTAGTGGTCGTACAGCGAGTGCTGATGCTGGACCAAAACTTTTTCTGAAACTACATCTCAAATACCTGATATTGAAAATATTTGATTCTGTTGAAGGCATACATATGCACCATGTGTCTTTGAATTCCATCATGGAAAGCTAGCTGAGGGCGTGAATAACAATGTGAATGTAATTTGCATGAACTCTAGTTAGATGGTGGCTTCTGAGCCATACCAATGTGAACTCCATACTTCTTTGAAAATTGCTTTATACTGATCTTAGCTCAGAAAGCAAACATTTGCTGTTGGTATGCAGGAGTTTAATCGACTTAATTCCAGTCACAGAGCTAAGAAAGAGCATGCATCACTGCTCGAGGATTTTAGGGAGTTCGATCGCACAAGATTAGACCTTGAAGAGGGTAATGGTTCCTATGAACAATCTCTTATCAAAGAGCGTGCATCCCTCCATAGAAGTACTGGCCAGGTAATACTTAATCTGGTTTATTAGTCTGCATAGTGCAATATCAACGGTCAAATCACTGGAAGTGAGTTTCAAACGGTTAAATTAGTGCATGAATTTTTTAAAGTAGGTGAACTGTTCTGGGTTCAAGAGAAGAACCTCTCAGCTGCCACAAAAAAGTGCATGACTGTAGAGCTTAACCACATAGAAATCTTATCTCACTTATAAAATAAAATATGGTCACTAGAACATGTAAATAATCTCTATCTGAAGTGTTTTGCATTTGGAACAGCTACTTTACCATATGGCAAGAGTTAAGAGAGTTTAGCCTTCTTTGGCAACCTAACTTGGTATGTTTTAAAAATCCAATGTGGAAATACTGGGTACTTGTAATGGAAGTTGAGATATATTTGTGCATCATGCTTAATAAAATAAAGGAGAACCATAGTTGTGGAAGGCTGTATCCCCATAAGTGAGAAGGCCACGAATGGTCTTAAGAGTTGCCAGGCCTCACGTTGTTCCTTTTTCTTTCTGTTACCACCTCAAATATAGGGAATTGAAAGAGTGGATAAACCCATAGTGACAGGAAACTAAGAGCATATAGTTTTTATTGGAAGCTCTGTAGCTCGTGCTTCAGATTAGCTAGGCATTCCTCGCATAATATTTTGCAGTTGCTCAACATTGTGTACACTTATATTCCTCGCATAATATTTCAAACTTATAGCTGATAGCTTATGAATTATAGCTGAAAAGTTAGCTTATATGATAAGTGTTTGGTAAACTCGAGCTTTTTAAAAAATTTGTCCTACCAAATCAAGCTTATTTGAATACAGGAAACTTATAAGCCAATCAAATAAGCTATAAGTTATCTTATATGCTTACCAAACACAACCTTAGTTTTATATTTAACCTAGGAAATAGCTTACTGGATGAGTTTCTATTTTCTCAATAGTTTTGTATGTTTCTTGCTCGAGTTAACATATTGTATTCTTTAGATGGATTCGGTGATATCACAAGCACAAGAGACCATAAAGTCCCTCGTCTTCCAACGTTCCACATTTGGGGGCATCAATTCGAAGCTTAGTAATGTCAGCAGTCGTCTTCCCACGGTAAGGGAATTAATCACATGCCATGCTTTTACTTTACACAACAAATCTAAAAAGAGAATCATCTGTGCACTTGTGAATTATCTAAATACAGTACGTACGAAATTTCACAGGTGAATCATATCCTCTCAGCAATAAAGAAGAAAAAGTCGATGGACACCATCATACTTTCGTTAGTTGCATCCGTCTGCATGTTTCTAATTTTAATTTACTGGTGGACTAAGTAGGTTGTCTTCTCAAGGGAATTGTTTGTTTGTACATACCCTATTTTGGCTTTGCCACCGGATTTTGTAGTTCTCTATGTTTGTAATGGAATTATTTACATATTTTTTCTCTCAATCCAATGAAATCATAGAAAGCAAGATTCAACATTCAAGCTGGTTACATGTATTATCAAAAACTTTACTTTGAATAACGAGATTCTACTAAGGGGAGAAGCATTGTGTTGTTTGTAAGAGAATTTGGACATCATTGACTAATACGTTAAGTTGTCCTTGTTTTTTTTTAGACACTCGTGAAGCAACTGAACACGAGCCCGAGGTTGCAGCATTTCGTTCCAATTAAAAATATAAACAAGAAAAATACAAGGAATAAACGCTTCAGTTGCACAAAACGGAGATGACCGCGTTATGGGATATATAAACACCATGCAAACTGAACCTACCACGAACTAAAACAAATGTCGAAGATATTAGGACATTGCTAACGTCCACACATTATTCAAACACCAGAGCCTAAATTTAGCACGAAAACAACCTAGATAAAATGCCAAAGGTCTCAAACTTAAATTAAACATAAGTCTAAAGCTGCAAACTAAATCCAACTGATAGTTCACCTTCTTCGCTTCTTTCCACTCTTAACCTCAGTTTGTCGTGACTTTGCAGAATCCGTGGATTTCCCTTTCGCCGGTCCTGATGATGTCGCCAAGTCAGCAAGTTTTTCCTTCTTCTGACCAGCTTCTTTTGCCTTTGATGAACCAACTTTTTTCATTATGGCACCACCGTCATCACCAAGGTTTTTCCCACTTTGTGGGGTTTTACCTTTAGACTTGGCAGTTTTCTGACTGTCCTGTTTGGGGCAGCTTGGGGTTTTTGGTGAGTCGTCTTTGTTTTTACCTCCAGACGCTTTAACAGATCCATCTTTGGTTTTACCGCTAGATGCTTTACCAGATTTGCCTTTGGCTTTACTACCGGATGCCTTGCCTTGATCCTTTGATTTGTCCCAAGATTTTATTGCACTGTCTTTCTGTTTACTGAAAACCACAATTTGTATTTCTAGTCAATTCACCTTCATGACCCTAGAAAATAACGTATACACAAAGCAGCCATAAGGAAAACGAAACCATTTTGGAGTATTGTTCAGTTTTTGACGTTTGCTTTTCGATGCTTCTGAATCTGTATTCCCTTTCTTCCTCTTTTGCCTGGTTAAAGGAAACCAAACAATTAGCAACCATACAAAGATTCTGTATCGTTCTCCAACAATAAGAAGCGTAACAGTGATGACTTAAAGTTAATACCCATAACCCATATTTACAGCAACCCAAATGCTACATTGACATGTAAATATCGACATAGTTCCACATTTTCATCCTATGAAGCAGGAAGCAACAAATCTATAGAATTGCAAATTTTAAATTATAAATTAATAATATATACATATACAATTTTCCTAGAATGAAGTAGGAGAGTAAGTAAGGACAAAAACTTACACTTCCGGTGAAGTATCATGACTTGAAGGTTCAGCATCATCATTCTGTTTACAGATATTGTTAGCAATAAATAATGCACGTAAAAATGAAGACGCCAGCCAAACAAGAACCAGCAAGTTACATACCCCATCTGAATCCGAGTCATCTTCAATAAGCTCCCACCTTTCTTGTTTGAGATTTAGTACTTCTTCCTCACCATCATTATACAAGACCTATTTAAGATCACAGCATAATTGAACAACGGTTTTTTAAAACAACAACTGAACAGCAAAAACAAAAAGAAGCTAGCTTTGCACTGACCTTATGCTTTTTCTTGACAGAATCAAAACATTCAACTACGCCTTCATAAAACCTGGCGATAACATTACATAAGCATCAAATATTCTTATATTTTGATCACCATTCTGCAGAATTCGGAGTGTAAGAAATCACTTACGTCCGATCCATTGGCCACCATACTCTAACTTTCGAACCAACCAAACTCTTGTTGAGCTCAGTATCACCAGATGCCTGGAAAACGTAATACAGAAAACAGAAAATAGATAAAATTGTATGATATAAGATTGGACTACGGATTTAACTTCTCTAGATGCAATGCAGCTTTGCCAATGTTGAACGTAAACCCAATAAAGAAAGTGAGTAAATAGTTGTCCCTACACCAGTCTTAAATTTTACAATCTCGTTAAATACATAAAATAAACGGCAATAAATGCAATTCCCCATCCCCAACACCAGTCTTTCTATAGAGAAGGAAAAAACATCAAGCACTTTGATTATCAACATAAAGTCAAAGTCTGCTCAATTGTAAAAAGAGCACATGGTGTAGATAGTAACAGGGAGTCCGAGTTTTAGTTTCTTATAGAAATCCTGATAAACGTCCAGTACTATGATATTAATGTCGTTTACATCTGCCGATGCTGTAATTACGTTCGTAAGTTGACAATATATAGTTTGTTCATTAAAAAAATGGCATAACCTCTTCAAAATAAGATTTTCAAACTATTCAAAGAAGACATACTGAAATGATTGGTCAAGAAAATTCTCAATACACGAAAAATCTTGTAGGATTGTGAAAACTACAATGACAAGTTGAGTACAATAAGAGAACAGAGTTAAGTGATGAAAAACAGAGAAAATGAATAAGATTAAAGAAAAGGTTGATCAAGTGGTCCCCAAGTGATGAAAAAGACTAATTCCATTCTTAACTAGGGTTAGCAGTGTGGAGCATTCACCATGTTCAAGTTAAAAGTTACAGTTATATTCTGCTATTTGTTATTAAATGTCAGAAATGATGGCATAAAAGAAACCTAAACTTAGCATGAAAGATAAATAGAGTAAGCAGTAGTGCATACCTTCTCTGTGCCGGGAGTTCGCTTTCTCTTGACAACAGTTCTCGGAGTTTCTTCTTCTGTGCCTTCATCTTCCGATGCCTTTAAAGGCGACCTAGGTGAAGACACTTTGTCCTACACAAAAAACCCACACAAGAGAACATAAGATGACAAAAGAGAAAAAAAAAACACTGTAAAAGTAACTAATCTGAATTAACATTCCAAGTAGAATATTGAATTACTTCCGCATGAACTACTTTTCCAAAAGATTTCGGTGGAACTTCTCCTGAGGTGGGCTTCACATGTCCTTTCTTTTTGTCGTCTTCCTTAGTCATTGAGGATCCATGTTCCGTCTTATTATTAGGAGTCTGGTCCAGTGATCTTGCCTCTGAATCTGTTGCACTCCCTTCATTCTTGGATGCACCCTCTCCAGTCAATTCTTTATCCTTCACAGTTTTCTTGCCAGATTTCTTCTTTTTGCCACCCCACCGCCGCTTCTTTGATTTCGAACGTCTTCCTCCAGCAGATGCCTTCTTATAAACAATATCAACAGATACTGTCACTTCTTCAACCAGGTATTCCTTCCCTTTGGCCGGACTATCTATTTCAGATCGGCTCTCACCAGAAAGGCTTACACTTTGGGCTGGAGATGCAACACTTATGGCCTCATTTTCAGGTGCATGTGATGGTGAAAGCTGATTAGTAGCATCTTCTACTTCATTCTGAGATTTGGCAGCTTCAACAAGTTCGGAATCAGTAGCATTAGTTTCCAGCTTCTCTAAATTTTGAGCACTGCAGTCATCAGACTCAGTTTTGGACACAGATTTTGCATCAACCTGATGGTCAGAATCAGCCTCCTTTGAAATATTGGAATCTGCCATAGTATCTTCAGTACAAGTCTCATTGATAACATTAGTAACTACTGACTTAGACGATTCAATCAAAGTGGAATCTTTCTCTTGAGAATCGGTCCCTTCCCCACCTTCTCTAACCATCTGCTTAGACACCATAAGATGCAACACATCACTTTAAAGGACAAAGGTAGCAAAACTTACTCATTTATACAAAAAAATGAACACTGGAGTAACTGGCAAAGATTCACCGTGACCAGCAAATTCTAGAATAAATGGTGAATAACAAATTCCTGATGCCCCATCCAATAAAAAGAATATGACAATATAGTTTAAAGATAACCGCACAGGCATAACTAGTGTGTTCAGCATCATCTACACATCTTAGGCACAAAATATAAAAATTAATTACGGGTAAAGCCAAAAATGAAGTCAACTGATCTTTGAGTTGAATATAAGAAAACTAGTTATCGTATTGAAAACAATCCTCTCTGTCCTGTAGATGATCATGCACGAGGAAGGAATAAGGAAAGGGAAAGGGAAAGGAAATCATATGATTTGTGGTTGAGTTAGACAATGTGACTGGTTTTCTCATCGAACTAAATGATACCATAAGAGGCTATACATGCACTATTCATGAGGAAAATTATCTGAGTTTTTTCTGAGAGAATTATCACAGCAACATGCCTGAGTGATCCTGAACTGGAGAGATACTAGTATCATGATTTACCGCCATAAATTCATTGGAAGGCACATCTTAATCCTAACTGTTACTCAGAAATATTGAAAGAAAGGATATACAGGAATTGAGGACTATAATATTAAGGAACCAAATTCAGACAGGCATCAGGCTTTCAGAATTTCCAAGTGTTGGAGAATAGTAGTTATAGTATAACATACCACAATTACAAGTGTTGTATCAGTATCCTCTCGGCACAAGGAAGCTACAACCTCACCATAATCCTCCGCAGGAGAACCTAAAGACTTTACTGCTTGTGCTAAATAAGGTCTAAGTTTTTCAGATGAATTTTCAATAACTCTCGCGGCCAGTCTCTTTGCAATTGGCAGAACATTCTGCATGGGCTCTTTGTCAGAAACAAGTAGAACACAGAAGAGGGAAAAAAGCAAAAATAAAAAAAGGTAAATTCTTTAAAAGGCCCAATATATCAACCTCATTGTTCTTTTTCAAGGTAGCCAAAATTGGATTGAGTAGATCTGGAGAGATGTCTTCACTTTCTTCCAAAACAAGAGTCATTATCGACTCCATGGATGCAAAGATGATTTCTGGATGATAATCTCTGAAAATAGGGATATAGACAAACTTTACTACTCATGATGGATTGATTCTTAGTCACATGCACCATCAGAAACTAGACAGGCCAACATGATAAGTTGCTTATTCATCCATATTAATTATAAAAATGACATAAAAGTTTCTTACATTAACCCTAAAGACTTCATTTAACTGCTATAAAATGATATCAGATTTCAAATGGATAAAGATGAATGCAAATGGATCAATGAGTAACAAAAGGATAATGTCTGCATTTATCCCAAACTCATGATAAAACTATTAACATGCAACACTTTAAAGTAGCAATTATAACTCAGAGAACCCATGATGTGTCTACGTGTGGTCTGATTAAAGAGGACTGAAGGTTCGACCCCAAAAATGGGAGTCAAGATGGTGCAGAAAGAATGAACTTGAAAACTGAAATGACTTATCCATCTTCAACCAGAAAGAACAAGAGATTAATATGATTCAACAGAACAATATATAACAATTTAAATGACAATGTTCGTGGAGACCAGAAATAAACTATAAAAAAGGTATTCAATTGGCAACTTGACTCTTACCTGATAGCTTTGAGGAAGTGTTGGAACATCTCATTGATCATCTGATCACATTCTAAATCCAGCATGATCAAACAAGACCTGACTTTGGCTACAATTTCAAGTATGGAGGCCCTTTTTCCATATGATCTGCTGGATGTTTCGGACAAATTCTCAAATGGTGGCACAATCAATTGAAAGACATCCTGAAACCATATAAAATGTCAATAACTTAAAAATGGGTGGGATGAGACACACACAGAGACACAGGGGGAGGGATAGAGATAGATAGATAGAGAGAGAGAGAGAGAGAGAGAGAGAGAGAGATCGCCTTCATTTTATCATCATCATACGGAGCCTCGGGTGCAGTAATTCTGGTTATCTCACAGATGCAAGAAGCTACGCCTACTTTAACATCTTCATTAGAATGCTTCACAAGCTCTTCCATGATCAGTGCCTTCGTTAGTGGAGAAAGAGCAGTTTGCATGGATTGGGTAGGTGACTGCTCCACTTGTGAAAGAAGCTCCTCAATTTGCTTTAAGGAAAAAGCAAAGAACAAAGGTTTATTAAAATAACTATCAAGATTAGTTTAGATAACAAAAGAAGTATCTTATACACGACAACATTTTTTCGTGAATTAAATGGAAACATATGCATGTATTTAGGGATGAAAACGGTGCGGTGCGGTGCGGATAATGCCTTTCCCACATCCTAATCCATTTTATTTTTGCGGATTTGGAGCGGAGCGGATATTGGGCGGATACGGATGTGGATGCGGATTGTTTCGGATATCAGAGATGGTACGGATTCGGAGCGGAAGCGGATCGGATGCGGATTTATATAGTCGGATAATACATGCTTCTACTCAACTCTTTATGACGAATAATAATTAATAAAGCAAAGTTGCAAGAAAAATTAAAAAGAACACAAAACATTGAGTTCCTTAGGTACTTAGCTAACGAGTTGAGCCAAGTACATAGCTAGTTCACAACTAGCTAAGCTAAACCATTAATAATTAAGCAATACACCCGCTATACAAAATCATAGCCTAATAGTCATAGGTCCGAGCTATATATAGATGCATCATGCATGCAGTGATACAGATATATAGATCTCTTCTGGGTAGGGATTTGTATCAACTATCCAGTGGGGATCGACATATACATGATCTACACCAAGGCCCGAAAAGATCCATACAGCCACGATGGTCCATAGATGCTAGAAAGATCATGATGATGCCATCGATCTTCTAGGAGATAACTCATTCGTTCACCAACAAAACGATTCGTACATGTGCGGTGTGCCGGCCTGGAGTGAGGTTGGCTGTAGAAAGTCGGAACTGGAAGAACAATTACAAAATTGGGTAAAAAAATAGTAAAATGCAATACAATACCTAGTGCTGACTTGTTGTGTCGAAGAAAACAGTAGCACACACGAGAGTAGCGGCGGCCGGGGAACGAAGATGCAAATAGATGTCGCTGACAGCGACCTGAATGCGAGATGATTGTGGAACCAGCCGCCGTATCCTTAGCTTTTAGAGTGTCTGCCGATGAGTAATTTTATATGGTTTGTGTGGGCTAGTTGGACTGGGATTATATTATTTAGGGCTATGTAAAATAATCGGATATCCTCTTATAAAGGTCGGATAATCCACTTTAAATTGTCGGATAATCCATATCCACCGGATATTGTCAATACCATATCCTCCTCCATATCCGCAACAATCGGATGCGGATTATCCATATCCTCATGGATATCTAAAACCTTAATCCATATCCTCGTAATGCGGATTCGGATCGGATCGGATGCGGAAATTATCCACCCCGCTTTCACCCCTACATGTATTCATATATGTTTCATGCTCAATGCCACTGAACATTTAAATTATTGGGTGGTGAACAAGTATTCTGTAACTCAAGAAAGTTGGTGGCAAAATAACTTTCTTGTTCGTAAAAAGTCCAGAACCGTATTATGTAGGGCTATCTTGTCCCAGATTCAATGAACGATAAACTTACCGAAAATTAAAGGAATCAAACCATTCAAATAACATGATTCACAATTCATAAATTATTACCCAAATAATACAAGTGAAATTCCAACATATCTCTTAGAAAAAAGCAACAGGTACAAACAATCTAAATGCACAATTTGATGTTCTGGAAATATGATACTACCATATAAGCACTTAAAACCGTAAGGACAAATATAAATAGTATTTAACGATGCGAATCACTTAAAGAGATTCTCATGCAGAACTGCCGAAGGATTTGAAAATTGAGGATTCCACTTTGATTATCACAATTTACAGATATGGGAAAAAGACGGTGACCTAAAAGTTAATGAACACAACACATGCATTAAGATAAATAAATCTACTGGATCGAGTATCAAGTCTCACTTCCCGATTGACACATAATTACCAAAATAAGTGGGATCCATTAGGCCATTTATTTCAAATGTAGTACAACCAGAATTGAACAATCTAGCTCAACTTAGATAACAACGCATCTTAATCCAGAACGTAACAAATCAAATAGACGCATGCAAATGCTCTGATACAACAATGTGCGACTTGCTTGATCAAGCATTCACTGACCTGATACCAACCTAAGCAAAAAAATTCTTGACAGGCAGAATCATCACTTTTTTCAACAGTTAAAAACTCAAAACAAAGAGAATGCAAAAACAATTTTCTACTGCTCCCGTCCCAGAAACCGGAATCAACAATGCCAATGGCATCGGTTAATGAATGTCTCCAAGAAGCAAATCGCCAAATCCAACATAAAAACTGGGACTTTAAGATGACGAACAGAGTCATAATTCAAGATCTTTCATAAAAAAATCATATCTTTGATCTCATTATTTGTTTATTTATTTAAGGTTGACAAGGGGGCTTACATCGAGAAGGGGCAAGAGCTCAATGACTGAGGAGGGAGGCAGAAGAAGGCTGTTCCCGGCGGCGGTAAGCCGCTCTTCCAGCTCTTTATTCGAGAGTTCCGGGGGCATCGTTCACCTTGACCCACTCTTACACCAGATCTTTTCTTCACAAAGAAAAGAAAAACAAGATCACAACTCGTCACTCAAACTACCTGTTGATAACCCTAAATTATATCCTGGAGAAATATTTCTTCTGAAGAACCAACGATACCATGAAAGTAAAGCAAGGATCCGGCCATGGCTGCGCTTAGAGGGATCAAAATCGAGAACGCTTAAAAGAAAAAAGGATTAGAAATTTACCGGTAATTTGCAGACGGGAGATGCGAATCTAACACAATCAACACGGCGGGCCACGGCCAAAATAGCCCCTTTGATAATGGTGATTAAAGTACGAGCGGCAGAGTGTATATATATTTTTCTGCGAACACTATTTTGAGTTTTTTCGGTGGGCACAGCATATAAGAGCTTTTATTAGCACTCCAATTTTGTCGTGACTCTACAGAAACGGCGTCCTTTTGCATAACGTTTGAAGTTTTGAACTATTTGGTCAACATATTTTTAGGTTCCTAGTAATTTGTGGGCCACCAGAGTTTTGTTCTTGAAAATAATGTGTAGAGGTGGCCAATCGCCGGATCGCGACCCGGCCCGGCCTGCCTTAATATTATGGCCCGCGCCGGCCCAAAATAAACTATGTGCCGGTCCATAGAACCGGCCATGAACGGTCGGTTCATCGACCCGGCGGGTTTTGGACGATTCCAGACCAATACGATCCTTAAAAAAAAAACATCGTAGCCCGTCGTTCAACTTATGGCCAGACCTAGCCCGGCTCGGACCGATAGTTCAAAAAGAAAATTATGAACTGGGACTGAACCCGTGACCGTAAGGGGCCAGTTCGGGCCCGGTCGGGACTGGTTCACGGACCAGTTCGTCCCGTGAACATGTCCATAATGTGCATGATTTTGTTAACACAAGTATTACTTGTGAGTTGTCTCACATTGATTTTATAGGGAAAATGAGCCTAGCATATAAGCCAAGTAAGTTATTTCTGCCATCACCAATTGGTTTTGGGATGGAACCTCACTAGTCACTATAGTGCACCTAGGCTCACCCTCTTATGGTGCGCTTAATATGCGTGGGACCACACTTCTCTAATATTAAAGCAAAAGGTGCACTTGGGATAATTTCAATGAAAATTGATATATATATATATATATATATAAACAATATTGTTACAAATTGAAAAGTAAAATTGCGATCTCTAAAGTCTATACTAATTGTTACTATACTTTTTGGGAATCAAGTGTTTGTTTTCTATGAATTGTTATACTTTTTTGATAAAAAAAAATTGTTACAAACTATTTTGTTTATATTGTTTGTCGAGTATGGCATTTTAATTTGACGGTATGTATATCTACGGAAAAAAATATAGTTATCAACCCGAGCTACCTAATACAACCGGCAAAATTTTATTTTTGGTCTATTATATTGACCATTTTCTAGAAATGGTCTACTAATTTGACGGACATCAAACTTGATACAATAAGTTGTAAAATTCATCATTTTTTGTCCATAAACCTACGTGGCGTTCTATCGGGCGAATACGTGGACAAGTTTGATGTCTGTCACGTAAGCTCGTTATTCAACCTGAGTGATTAATGGACCAAAAATGATGAATTTTACAATTTATTGCATCAAGTTTGATGTCCGCCAAATTAGTAGACCATTTATGAAAAATGACCAATAGAATGAATCAAAAATAGCATTTTACCCAATACAACCTCACTGTTGAATATTTCATTGTGTTGGCAGTCATCCCAAATAAATAAAACAATAATGAAATTAGCATGATAACTACATCATTTAAATACATGCATGCTGCATTTTTCACGGTCTAAGCGGTGTCCGGCGCCTTCGATTTGCACAAATTAGCAGAAAAATTGGCCAGGCTTCTAGGTGGCCTTCGACGCTCCTAGACGGACTTGGCGGGCTCGTCGAACAGATTAATTGTTTATCAAAAAAATCATATTACATAGAAATCGGGTTAACTTGTGTAAAATTCGGCATGACAATTTTGTAAAAGTGAAAATTTTCTTTTTTTTTTATTAAAAATATATGTTTACCATAAAATCGGGCATTTCGAATTAGAGAAAATACTATACATGTATGTTTACCTAATTGCAACATATCATGTTTATTAAAAAAAAATTCGGGATTTTCATAAAAATCGAGCCCAATTTCAAATTGAGAATTAGAATTTAAAAATCCTATCATTTGGGTATTAATTTGTTTAGTTTGGATTATTTTTTTTCAAAACATAAAATAGAGTCAGATAATATTAATTTTCAATTCAAAATGAAACTGAATTGGAACATCATAAAATTGAGTTTTGTTTAACCCTTTAAAATACAAATTTAAAATTGATTGCATACATTTGCAAAATAAATAATGATTGCATACACCTACAAAATATCATATATATCATGCTAAATAATTAACTGATTTATTTAAATCTATCTCGAATCCTAATATAATTTGTGGTGATAGACGATGTACCAAAAAATAAACAAATAATGTTGTGTACAAAAATGCGTTTAATAATATTTAAGGTACATTTTATTTATTTCAATACATATTTTTTTTTACGTTTTTTCGATCATTCAATCATTCAAATCTAAATGTTTTTTTTTTTTTCTTCTTCTTTCGTCTCAGACAAATGCCTCGATTTGTCGTCACGATTTTAAAAACGAATGGATTTCGATCGGACTCGTCATCGTAAATTGTACATCACCATTCAAATCTAAATGTTTACCTTAATAAAATTGAGGTACCACCACACTAGTTTAATCAATTAAGACAATGAAGAAACTTAATTCATTCATATTTCCCAAATCATAACCTCACTTAATTCACTCATATTTCCCAGTAGCATCGAATTTGCCACCACTATGGTTTTTTCCGGCGAACTGGTGGCCGCGGCGGTCTGAGATGGGCGTAAGGAGCTCGGGCTGGACGGCAGGTTGTCCGCGGGAGTTCGAGCAGTTGGAGAAAATGGGGAATTTCACTGCATAGGGCTTGGTGCCGGTGAAGCTTCTCGATCTGTACCTCGAGATCAAGCTGTCGGAATGTGATCTATTTTCTCAAGAACGAATTCCCGGACATGGATGGTATCAGCATCTCTGGTAAACTAAAAAATCGATTCGAATTTTTCTTCAAAGTGAGTGATTAATTAGCCGATAGTATTGTGTATGCCGACTAGCTAATATGTGCTGCATATTTGTGGTTTGATATCGGTATCTCTGGTAAAAATTCGATTCGAATTTGTCTTCAGATCGAGTGATTAATTAGCCGATTGTATTGTGTATGCCGGCTAGCTAATCTGTGCTACATATTTGTGGTTGGTTGGTTGATTGAGTAGGGAACTACTGTTCGGACAAGAAACCGGCGACCGTGAACTGGATTGACGGGCGAGATCTGGCCGAAGAAGTTGTTGCTGAAGAGGTAGATGAGCTTGAGGTTGAGGCAACGGGCGAGTGAGGAGAGCGTGTCGTCGAGTCGGTTGCCGCGGAGGTCAAGGAGACGGAGCTGGTCGAGGGATGCGACGGCGTCGATGGGGCCACGGAGGTTTTGGGAGGGGATGATGACGGCGGTGTCGCGTCAATTGTTTGGTGAAATTTTGTTGCCAGGTGTGAACATTCGAGCCTCGTAGTCTGGGGCAATGAGCTCCGCTGGAGCTGAGCATCGACACACGCAGGGCCTATTTTAGTTTCCTCTGCGCACTCAACTAAACGCCCCATCAGATCAATCTCGTCAAAAAACAAAACTTCACATGTGACCCCAAGAATGCATACAAGGACCGACTTGAACTACCCCACTGAATTTGTCTTAGATGAATCTTCAAGTTCACATATACATCCGTTGGTTTGGAGTCCATCCGAACTAGGATGTAATATCACCCGCCAAATGTATGGGATGAAGTTGAGATGTGGGTGTTCCGTTTGTAAACTTTCTTATATTGTTAGAGGATTAGTGTATGAATTGCAACAGTATTTTTCCGTGCAATGGGATGAAGTTAAGATGTGGGTGATTAGTTTGTAAACTTTTTTATATTCGTACCCGATGAGTTATATGAATTGCAACGGTAATTTCTTTTTTTTTTTTTTTTTTTTGTGCATTTTTTTGGT
This sequence comes from Striga hermonthica, assembly GCA_902706635.1. Lineage (NCBI taxonomy): Eukaryota > Viridiplantae > Streptophyta > Magnoliopsida > Lamiales > Orobanchaceae > Striga > Striga hermonthica. The sequence continues at coordinate 13,516,230 of CACSLK010027773.1, forward strand.
TTTCTGCTTGGTGAGTTGATGCTTGATTGTAGAGGAAATGGGAATCATATACATGAGATATGTGCCGTGGAGTTTTTACTGTTGTGCAAGTGTATCTTACATAGGCTTTCATTGATACTGAAAGTGAAGTGAACCTGTGAATTGTGAAGTGAAACTCCACAGCTGAACTAAAAAGTTGGTTCACTGTGAATTGAGCTGAATAAAAAAAATGGCAGAGAATATTAGGAAATGATATAGTATGATTTTGGGGAACAATCATAGTTTCTTAATTGATTAAATAATTAAAAAAAAAAACCAATGATAAATGGCTTTGATCCATAGCAATAATTAGCCAGTCAAGAAAGATAGAGCTGCTGCTATCTATAGTTGAAAAGCCATTCAAAAAAGGTAACAATTACCCTAAAAAAAACACTATCCAAAAAGTAAGATCAAGTGTCATAATAACATACCAAAAAAAAGCAGAACAAACTAAGCTGGACAAACAAACAAAGAAAGCACCTTAAACAAACCATAAAACCACTCACTACTAAGAGCACCCACAATGCTTTGGGTTTATTAGAAAAAAGTTACATGCCATGTAAGAAATAGACCTAGTCTATAAAAAAGTGTTCTCCAATGCAATTAAAAGTGGACCTAGTCTAGCTTATGTGGCAATAAAAAAATGAGACCTAGTCCACACTTGGGTCTATTTTAGACCCAAGTACAAACCCAAGCACTCATCATTTATTCCTCATTTAATTTTTCTTTTAATAAATGAAATATACTAGAGCATTTTTATTGGTTGTCATGTATTTTAGACCTAGTACTTTTTTGTTTTGCATTGGATAGATTTTGGTTTTTTTAGTTTAGGTTTGTCCATGTCATTATGGACTTAAGTCTATTTATTTGCCACATATGCAAAAAGAGACCCAAAGCATTGTGGATGCTCTAACAGACAAACTCCCTATAATCTTAATAACAACAAACCCAAACTACTTATTCAGCAGCAGCTGTGCAAAGTGCAGGACCATTAAAAAACGAAGAAATTGAAGACACTAGAGTTCGACGAAGACCGAACGATCTCTAAAACGGCAAGCTCTTGGACGTGGAGGAGCCAGACGTGAGGGCCTTGAGGTGCTCGGAGGGCACAAAATCGTGCGGCAAATTCGCCCTCTCCACCATCCTCTTCATGTTGGTGTGCAGGCTCTGCTGCACCAGCTGCCTCACCGCCCTCTTCTCGTGGCTCATCGTCTCCTCCTCTTCCTCCTCCTCCTCCTCCTCCGCTCGGTCAAAAGTTGACGGTGAAGGTGATGACATCAGCGGGGCCGACACATTCCCTCCTCCTCCCCCGACAACAATCTGCTTGCCCTTGTCGACCCTCAGCAGCTCCAGCATCCTCGAAGCCCTCTTCTGCGCCAGCACGCTGCCCAAGAGAGTGAGCTCGAGCAGGGCCGAGACGGCCCCAGCCTCGATTATGGCCTGCCGATCCGCGTAAGATTTATGGGCCATCACCATTAGAATGTACGATGCCTTTTCTTGACACTCGGGTGAGTCCGTCCAGCCCAAGACATCCACAAGTAAGGGGAATGTGTCCGGGACGGACGCAATTCTCCTCCTACCGTCGGCCACCGAGACTATATTTGCCAGGATCGAGAGGATTCGGTTGCTCGTGGCTGAGCCGCCGCACCCGAGCTCGGAGAGGAGGTGCGGGATGAGGTCGGTGTCGAGGATGGGTCGCGTGTTGGTGGGAGAGATGGAGAGGTTGCAGAAGGCTCTGAGGGCATCCTGCTTCGCCTGAGGGTTGGGGGAGTCTTTGAGGGTGTTTACAAGAAACGGAATGGCGCCCGAGGAGCCAATGATGGGTTTGTTGGAGTCGAGGGCGCTGAGGCCGAGGAAGTTGGCCACGGCGGCCTCGGCAACCTCCGGATTGTGGGGAGGGGTTTGGATGAGCTTCAGGATTTTGTGGACGGCGCCGGATTTCACGATGGCCGCTTTATTTCTGAACAGACACAAGCACACACGATATCTGGGAATTAGTGATTGATTAGACATTAATTAGTTACCCCTCAAAAAGGTATCAATTTCTGTAGAGGGACACCGACACATCACGAGGGAGGAAGGTGCTTGAACAGTGACAGTGACTCAACGAATGAAGTAAAAAACAAGAAACAGCATAAAAAGGACCTAAATTGCAACCAACCAAACAAGGAAATGGTACTCGTACAATCAGTGAGATGGAAATTATGAGAGAGAGAAAGAGAGAGGACCCGTCGTTGGCTATGGCGAGGTTGAGCAGAGCATAAAGGGCGGCGATCTGAGTGCGAAAGGTGGGATCTTGGGCGTCGAGGAGGGCAACCAGGGGAGGGATCACGCCGAGCAGGGCGAGTGTGGCGCGGGCCTCCGGGTCGTCCTTGGTCAACCGCCGCACCTCCGCCGCGCCCTCCACCACCGACGGCCCCTCCGCCGCCTCCTGAAGCTTCCTGGCCACCCCTTTCAGCCTTTCCAGCGCCTCCTCCTTCCTCCTCCGCCTCAGCTCCGCCTCCGATTCCTCATTCTCCCACCATTCGGCCCGCTTGAGGAGCTCCGACAGCTTATCGGATCCGGGCTTCGGGTTCCTCCTATTGGGCCGCTGGGCGCCTCCGCCGCACCGGACGCTTTCGATTAGCAGGGACCAAAGCCGCAGCGGCCGCTCCAGAGCGACGGATCCGCCGCCGCCGCCGCCGTCACATCGGCTCATTGTTCCCCACGCCATTCTCCCTGCATTTATATTACGAGCTCCGCCGGGAAAGCAATGCCGCCTACCTCACGGTCACGAGCATCGATTCTTGTTTGTTTTTTTGGGGGGAGGTTTTGCTTGTCTGAATGTGAAGCGGCAAAGGAGAAGAATACTATACCAGGGAGTGTCGGCGCTTGTGTGGGAATAGAAGCAGAATCTCACTTGGTTTAGTAGCAGTGGGCTGACGCTAAAAAATGAGACACATTGCAGGACAAATGGCTAAAGTCGCCATGTGCGTGTGCTTGTGTTAGTAACTTGGAATAATTTGATTATGAACCAATATGAGAACAAATTTAAGGAAGAATTAGAGAAACTTTAGACGGTGATACAAGTTATTTTGGATTTGACTGGATTTATTGGATAATCAGAGTTAAAATATGAAAAATTGGATTTAGTTAATTTAAAAAAAAAACCGTCTTTGTTATATTTGAGAGGAATTTTAAGTTTATATTAAAATAATATTTAAAATATAATGATTAAAGTTTATTAAAAAAATATGAGGGAGAGAGAGAGAAATGATTAGAAATCATGTGTAGTTAAAATTATGTGAGTGTGGGCGAATAATGAATTAAAGTTTATGTCATTTGTGAGAATGATTGATAGATATTATTTATTTATATTTGATGATATTGAGAACAATTTGTTGAGTTAGATTTTACGTTGGAAAAAATTGGTAAAAAAAATCAGATAATTTATACCAATTAGGTTTTGCTCGTGGCGGTCGTCGTAGTGGTCAAAATGGGGACCTTCACGTAATCTAGTGATCGGACACCATGAAAGCGTAAAAATATAGGCGAAAATCTTCTTCGAGTTGACCTCCATTGCCAACACCGAGACAGACGGTATACCGAGACGTTCTGGGTCTTCCCGATGATGTTGAGCTCGAGACGGTCCAACGCATCTTTCACTCTATTGAGGAAATCCGCGAGAGCTTACAGTTCGAGGAGAACTAGAAGCATCAGTGTGAAGATGATTTCGATCATAATCTAGGTGGACAAGGTCAACAACCTCAATGTAAACGGACTCGGGCAGGCGCCGCCTCCGGCGAGGATGGGTTCAAGGAATGAAATTCGATATATCGCATGGCACTTTACGAAGGTGCCCAATGAGGAAAAATGTGACAAATATTTTATATGTAATTGCAGCTATTGTTCGAACAACGCCAAAAAGAAGTACACTTTCAAGAACGAAGATAGATACAGAACGATGCAACGATACATACAGACACATCATCCGGCCAAAATGGGGATTACCACAACCCAAACGTAATTCCTGATCACCATTGGCCACCACTACCTGGTTGGGCTGCTCCACCATCACGTTGGGCTAAGGGTTTTTGGTGCCCTGTCTATAGCCTCTGTAATTATTCGATCTAGCTCTGCCTTCGTTGCAGTTCCTGGAGCACCCTCTGAACCTCCCACGACCACCATAATCTGCTGCTCCGATGATGTTCTCTTCTCTCTCCCTTGGATAAGAACAACATTCCCCCTCTCCATACATGAGCTCACCGGATCTCTTTCCGGCGTCAGGACGTGACTCACACATGGAAAATTCGTCCTGGGAGTGACTAAAGCTCCACCCTCACGTGACCATCCCAACTGTGATCCAGCTTCGAAAGGCAATTTGATCACCTACGCTTCTTACAAGTTGTTGTTGAGGCTCTTCCTCAAGCTCTCGGGTGCCACTGTTGTCTTTTTCAACGTGTTCTCCTCTAAAATGATAGAGAAAATGGTAGATTTCCTGCAGACAACGCCAATTGATAAGCAATTCCTCCACGAACTGCTCTTCGAGTGACCTCTAACTGGTTTGACCTCCAGAGGTCCAGCAAAACACGCCGGTAGTTTCCTGGCATAGACGCCGACGATCCAGCTGACTCTCAAATATAAAATAATAAGAATTGTGTAAGTATATTGTAAAACTTAGTGTGTGTTCCCTTACTCCTTCATATCTGATACCTATATATATATATATATATATATTGAACTCTTGACTTGTTGCCTAAGCTCTAACTAATTATGTTATCCGGTGACCCAGCTGCTCGAAGGTCTGCCTGTTTGCCCAGCTGCCATAAGGTCTTTCCAATTGTTATCTTACTGCTTGTAGGTTTTAGATCCTTCTTAGCTAACCCTCCACGTGTACCCATTAGTAAGTCTATCGCTTATTCTCCACAACCATATCAAATAAATTGTCAATAGGTCTTACGCATACATGACCCGTAGGTCCATATGACCCATAGGTCCACCAAATCCAAGGTCTGACTATGTTAGCTACTCACAAGTACATTACTAGTTGGTCCATCGACCTATTATCTACAAGTTCCTTACATATACATCTATGAGTAGGTCCACCGACATACTCTCCTTTGGTCCCTTAGATGCATTACCAGTAGGTCAACCAACCTACTACTTGCAGGTCCCTTACATACACATACTACCAGTAGGTCCACCAACCTACTTGTCCTTAGATCCTTTAGATATGTTGCCAGTGGGTTTACCTACCTAATACCCACAGGCCACTTACATACACATATTATCAGTAGGTCAATCGACCTACATTCAAGAGGTCTACATACATAAATTGTTCTTAGGTCAACTGGATACAATTTCAATAGATCTTTCACGCATATGACCCATAGGTCTACCATATCCAACTTATGTATATACCCCGTACACATTGTTCTTAGTCATTACCATACTCAAGCTACCAAGAGGTCATCATCATGTCTGAGCTGCCAAGAGGTCATCATCATGTTTGAGCTACCAAGAGGTCATTATTATGTTCGAGCTACCAAGAGGTCATCATCATGCCCGAGCTAATTGTTGTTACAACTGTACTACTTGAGCTACCTCCTAGATAGCTCACATGAGCTACTCCAAGTTGTATATGCGACAGTTCACCCGACCTACTTAAGATCAAGTCACCCAAGCTACATGGAAAATGGCTCAATCGAGCTAACTATAGTCGATTCATCTCAAGCTATTCTATATGTTACGTCACCACCTGTTTTTGTATAGTTGCCTTCTGGACCTAGGGTTTTAAATGGAGATTTTGGGTTTGGTTACTTGTAGGATTGGAGGATCGAAAGGTGGATAGAGTCGCATCGGAGGAAAAAATGTATTTTACAGAGTGGGGAAAATCAACGATCATGATGGCATGCAATTTTTCGGCCTTCGACTACTTGACCCTTCTGAGAGGAACCACCATAAGAGAGAAAGGCGCATAAGCTAAGGCCATCATAGGCTACGTCGAGGTAAGCTTCCTCGGTGTCGACGAGCAGCTGCGTCGGCGTCTAAACTGGTGAAACTTATTCTTGACCATTGTTTGAGCGACTAGAAAATTAAGAGTTATTTGGTCAATTCACATATGCTGATAAATTAATAAACTCACCACGATGGATCCATTTATCAGCCCAACGCAGAATTTAAGCATTATAATCACGGGATTAATGATACAACTCAGGCCGCAATCCGAATAAACGAACAATGAGTTCCCCCTAATTAAGGGGGAAATCCATCATATACCACGAGTAATGGAAACATGAATAGATATTAAGATCTCGTAATTTTTTGAGACTTCTTGAACTTTTTGTTTTTATTAAGAAACTGCATACAAACTAACTAATGATGGAAGAAAACAAAATTGTAAGAGAGTTCTTCCAATAATAAGAAGAATGTGAAGAAATCACCCAAAAAGATATATTATGGGCCACTACGTTGTCCTTTCGAGTGGCATGGCAATACGAGCTGCAGTCTAGAGCCGTTAAAAGATCCCTAATACCGGTAAACACCTCAAAGTGAAGGTCCAAATCCTCCGAGTTAGTAATGCCACCTACGGCTTCTAGGGAGTCCGTCAGCACCGCCTGCACCTTTAAGTCTGAGTCCAGTGCAACGCGAAGACCATGACGAAGCGCCAACACTTCCGCTAATAAATGAGAAAATGAGCCATATATGCACGTAGCGAAGGTTGCCTAACATATGTCATCTTTATCATGAAACCAACCACCCAAACCAATTTTGGACTCGCGGACCACCGCATCGCAAAGAAGAGTCCAACCATTAGTACAAGTACCCCCACTTTTCCAACTAGAAATCAAATCACGACAGGGAACTCATTCCCCAGTCACTCTGAGTGAGCACTATCGAACTCTTTTAACCAGGATATCCCAAAATCTCAAACCTATTCTGGACCTCTTGCCTTGAATTTTTTTCAGAGACAATTACGCTTCTACCAAATAAGCCATAAGATAACGACAAAATTCCTAAAATCAGCACCACAATCCCTTTTTAGAATAGCCAAAGCTAGAGAGATGAAATCCTGTTTTTAGAGACTACAGATAACATTCAACCATCCTGCGTATTTCCATAACTTCCTTGCCCAATCACATTCGAAGAAAAGACGTGTATTCATTTCCCAACAACCGCACTGCAAACGAAAATCTTTATTACTATATACTATATTACTCCGAGTGATATTTTCACAGGATCGGATGGCTGAGGATGATACCTTCCAAACGAAAATCTTTATTTTAGGGGAAAGTCGTAATTTTCAAAGTGCTTTCCCCCAAGTAGTATTTAGATTTGAACTGGACGCCGAAGAATCCCCATGTAAGCTTTAAAGAAGATGATAGCCACTTCGCACTGAGTATCTCTTGTTCCCCTCAAATGCCAAATTAATCGATCTTCACCCAAATTTCACTTAACAGAACAGATATTATTTTGATAGCATCAATGGAAAGTAAAAGTTGGTGAACCAGATCGATTTTCCAAGACCATTAATATCGATAAGATTCTGGACGAGCTCCAGTCCACGCACAAAGTGGGAAAGAGGAATAAACGAAAAATTATGCGGGATCCACAGATCGGTATGAATCTTAACTTTGGAACAATCACCCATCCTCCAGCGTAAGCCCGCTTTAACGACTTCACGTCCCTAAAAAAGAATATTCCACAGATGAAAAGAATTAGATCGAACAATGAAGTCAAGAAAATCGCCGTTTGGAAAATATTTGCATTTAAGCGTTCGAGCAACCAAAGAAAAAGAACAATTTAAATGTCCAAAAATTTAATCGGGTGTACATTTAGGACTTCTTAAAACATTTTAAATTCTTTTGAAGTATGAGATTCTATGGACTTTCTCCATTCTCATGGATCTTGATGGATTTGTTATGAATATTGAATCGTAGTTGTCAACATTATATTAGAGTTTGATGGTTTTAAGACCTTTGGATAAGTATATGTACAATGGTTTCCTTGAAAAACAAAATGTAGAAAATGAGAAACTGCAATGATAATTAAACATATAAAGAAACGTGAATGAACCAAGAATACATAACAACACTAGCGATTAAAATAAGGAAAAGAGAAAAGAAAAAAAGGGAACAAGACCTAATAGTATATAGATCACAATCAAAATGTAACTCAGAATTATTCACTCTTTTAAATAGTTCGTTAGCTCGATATAGCTCGTTGTATTGCGTTTTATCCAAAAAAAAAAAAA
>CACSLK010027773.1:13558678-13593982 GCA_902706635.1 Striga hermonthica
ATATATATATTTAACATATATTGTATACTGATCATAAACTATATTAATCATAAAATAAGATGTACGTATATCGTAAATATATTGCTAAAGTTTCAGATATCCTGTATAGTGATCAGGTGCAGTGACGAAGGCGTGTTTCAAATCACAGCCTGCCTGCCACCAACAGATACATATCCTATAGAGTAATGTTCCCCTACCCGGTGGACACATGTTAATATGTCCACCGCTTATGTTGCATGCACACATTGGTGATGTATTTTTTTAAACATATTAACATCACCAATGTGTGCATCACAATATTGTGCAAATTCCTCATTATATTGTTCTTATTTCTTCTTGTCTACATGTATGGCAATATATATATTGGGCTACAATTATTCTAGGGGGAGGAATCTCCCAAAAAGAGGAGAGAAATCCTCCCAAAATATCAATAAAAAATAGGCTTCATACTTGATCCTTTTATTCATCATAAATATCCGAAACTTTGAACAATATCTTGGCATTTATACGATTTTTTATATCAATACGGTGGTGATGAATATAAATGAAGAGTCATAGGAAGCCTTAGCCCGACCCCCATCCTCTCCTCCGCACACGGAATCACTCGAGGCACCACAAAAGGCCTGTGATCGAAGAGAGGAGGAGGCGACAGTGGCGACACACTCATTAACACTCGAAGGTCATGAAGAACAGAGCGTGAGATAGATCGGGTAATAGAGATTAACAGCAGCAGGAGTTGATAAGTGAAACCAGTCTTAGGGCAAGAGAGATGAGAAATTATTTAAGAGTCAAGATGGATGGTAGGGATTTAATCCTAAATCTAACGTCCAGAGCCATCCTTACCACTTGAGTGCGTGTGAGGGCCACCCAAAAGGGATTGGGCCAAGACATCTTTGGGCCTGAGATTAAGATTTGATTTGGGCCAAATATCCCAAAACATGACCTCACACCGTTAGACTAAAAATTATTTAAGCCTCAGAAGTTATACGTGAAAACATCCCGACACCGGACGGTTCCAAGAATATTGGTCCGAATCAAGATATTATGTTAAATTTTCATAATCGGGGCATCAGGAGTAAGGTCCTACACAGTGAAGCGCAACATAAGAGAGTGAGTCTAGTTTTAGTAATGTGTCATCTCAAAATCAGTTGGTGATGAGAGGAACATCTCACTGATCATATCGAATCAATACGGGATAACTCACACGTAATATTCCAACAATTTAGATATTCATATTCACAATATAATTGACAAAAAAATATGTAATGTCCTGTACAATTTTTCACTTAAGAAAATCAGCGAAGTAGCATCGATCGATCGATCCCTTATAAAACTAAACAATACCAATCAGCCCCACCCACGTTCTTCTACAAACTTCCCATTCTTGCATTGACGGTTGCCGATGAGGCGTCGATGATGATGATAATGTTAAAGTGGAACGAACGAGACGTGTAAGAGAACGAAACAAGCAATGCTATATAACTGCCACGTGTGCCGCCACATTGCTAAGCGTAAACAATAAAATATTTACCCACCGCCACCTTACACCATCTATATATACAAATCAATTCTCATATTGTTTAGCATCTAATCCTGTCCAGTCTAATCCAATCCAATCTAATCCAATCCAATCCAATAATATAGAAATACAATCTTCGCATACAATAGATGCCACATATGTGGGTTTTGCTTCTGCTGGCAGCCTTAGTAGTAGTGCTCGTGCTCGTGTTCGTAGGTTCGAATAACGTTCAACAACAACACTAACTGGCGGAGGGATGATCATGAGGATGGGCGGCAGAAGGGTGTTCTGGACGGTGGTCCTGGCCGCGGCGCTGGCGGCAGTTGCCGTGGCAGCCGTGGAGGAGGATATAGTGCGGCCGGTGAAGAACAACCAAAAGGAAGGTGGCTCTGAGTCGTGGACCGGATGGGCTAAAGAAAAGATATCGGAAGGCCTTGGGTTTAAGGAATCCGATGATGCCGGTTCGGTTGCCGAGGATGTTGCCAAGAAGAGCAAGGACAGGATTACTGATACAACTGCTGGTAAGTAGTAATTAATTATTATTATTATTTTTAATTATTTAGTGTAAGAAATTACTTGAAATGAAAGGATTTCTTGAATTACACACTTAGGAGCCGGGGAATATGCCGGCAACGTCAAGGATAGAGCAGCCGAAAAAGCACGGGAGGCGAAAGACAAGGCGGCGGAAGCCACGGAGGAGGCAAAAGAAAAGGCGTCCGAGAAAGCAGGGGAAGCCGGAGAGTATGCCGGCAACGTCAAGGATAGAGCAGCCGAAAAAGCGCGGGAGGCGAAAGACGAGGCCGCGGAAGCTACGGAGAAGGCAAAACGAAAGGCGTCTGAAAAGGCAGGGGAGGTGAAAGACAAGACCGTGGAAGCTACGGAGGAGGCAAAACGAAAGGCGTCCGAAAAAGCAGGGGAAGCCTACCAGAAGAGCCAGGCGGCAAAAGACGAGGCCCGGGAGCACGCGGGTGGGGCCAAGGAGAAGGCGGAGGAGCATGCGGGTTGGGCCAAGGAGAAGGCCCAGCAAGGATACGAGACGGCTAAGGAGAAAGCGGAGGAGGCTTACGAGTCGGCTAAGGATACGGTGGCAGCGAACCTTGAGGCGGCCAAAGAGAAGTCCAAGGAGATTAAAGACAACGTTGTAAATGGTCATGATCTTACCCGTGATGAAGAGCTTTGAGGAATTGAATTGGTTTGGTTGGTCAGTCTGAGTTGCTTGTTTTTGCTTTACTTGTTTTAGTTTGGTTAATTATGCTTTTGAGTTTTTGGGTTTAGTGTCCTGTCCTGGCTTTGTGTGTTTCTAGGATGTGAAAATGTTGTCTCCTTTTTATTGTTACATATTGTAGGGAATTTAGTCCATCCAATAAAAACTATTTTGTTTTTTTATTTTATTTCCTCGATTTCCATTGAATTTACCACATCCACCAGAGTCGATCAACGAGAGAAGTTGAACTAGGGTTTTCAAAGGGGATCTTCGGTTTATCGTTCTTCTCCAGCAGACGGCAACATGGTGGACCTACTCGCCGATGATCCTCTGCCACACACGGCGGAGCATAGCAACAAGAAGAATTTGATGCTTATGGTGCAGCATACATGTGAAGGAGTCAAGGATTGCTTTGTTATATCAATCAAAAACAACTCGGCGGAAGTTCTGCGCGTCGATACTCTTCCTGGCTTGTCTCGACTCATAGCTACAAAGTCTGATCACTATTATCGTCATTTCAAGATTCGCGTTCTAGCGAGTTGCGGTTCATGTATGTTGTTGTCATTTCATAGACTTGGTGATCTCATATGGGAGGCTCTGTGGGACCCCACAACCGACAACCTCCAGTGCCTTCGCAATTTCCCTTTAGGTTCGTCACGTTCGATGGGATTTTGGGCGTACGGGTTGGGTGTTGCTTATGGGGAATATAAGTTGCTCAGATCTCGCACGAAGAATGATGATGGTCGCATACGAATCTGTGTTGAGCTGTTGTCACTCCAAACGGGTTCCTGGAAGGAAATTACGTATCCTCATGATACCACCATGGAACCCTTTCAGATACCTTCCATTCACATTAATGGAGTATATTATTGGCTAGCTTCTGATGATGATTATTGTTACACGGTTATCTCGTTCGACTTTACTGAGGAGAAGTTTCTTCCTCTGATTGATATGCCGGAAGAAGTTGGAGATTGTTTTGTTCTGTCCGAGTTTGATGGGGGGCTCGCCGTGGTGAAGAGAAGTGGTGATTGTTTTCGGATTTGGGTAAGGCAGAAAGAGGAGAACTGGTCTCTTTATGCTATTGCCCCGTTTCCATATGATGATTGCTGGACGATTGTTGGACTTACAACAACAATTTGGTGCTCCTTCAGAACTCTCAAGACGATCTACTGCTTTCCAATTACGAGTCCACTAAATTGTCCACTAAATTGATAAAACTCGGTATTCGTGGGGAAAGGAGGTCTGCCAAGGTATTCCCGTATGTTGTATCAACGGAAATTGTCTCAAACAAATCTAAATATAAATTCAGTGCATCTGCTTGCCAAAACCCGGCACATCCGCTCCTAGGCATTTTGGCACATCCGCTGCTAAACAACAACAAGAGCAACAATCTTATGCTGATGGTGGAGCATGTACTCAAGGGGACCCGCAAATACTGTGTATTCTCAATGGAAGATGACTTCTTCAAAGTGCGGCGAGATGATAAGCTTCCTAACTTTTCCCGGCTCACAGCTCAAAACTATGATCCTTCATATGTGAATTCCGATTTTTGTGTTTTAGCGAGTTGCAACACATGGGTGCTGCTGAGATATATAAGATTTGCTGGGCATAAGCGGGAGTTCCTGTGGAACCCTACGACTGATCTGTATGAAGCCCTTCCATATACTGAGGACAAGACGACCCGAGGTTATGCATCCATGGAGGTTTTCGGTATCGGGTTTGACCCTGTATCTGAGGACTATAAGGTGGTCAGATGTCGGGTGTTGGAGTGTTATCGTCCCGACGTGAAAATCCACACAGAACCCCACGCGGAACTCTTCTCACTTGTAACTCGGACGTGGAAGCAGATTCCCTATCCTCATGATCTGAAGTTCCGACTCTGTCAACGCCCTTCGCTACACATAAATGGATTTTATTATTGGCTAGCTTGCCATGGCGAGGGTGATGTTCATATTATTTCATTCGACTTTGCTGGTGATAAGTTTCCTGCTGATCCCATCCCTCTGCCCAAGAGCTCTAGGATGGGGGACGACATACTTGGTTGTGTTCATCTTGTCGAGTTTGATGGGTCACTCGCAACTGTTGTTTTCGATTTTCATCGATGGAAGAATGGAGAAAGCGGTGTGGCTGATGATGATGATGAAAGGAGAAAGCCTTTTGTTTTTGAGATTTGGGTATGGAATGAGGGCAGCTGGATTTGCCGTTATAATATTGAAGTCCCTCTTGATGTTGCCGCTGATCATGTAGTGGGTCTCTACGAGAATAATAATGTGTTTCTTCACGACTCCAAAGGTGGTGACTTGTGGGTTTACAATTTGAAATTACGCAAGTCGAGGAATACTGGTATCCGTGGCGATGGTTTGGCTCTGTTGATCATCCCATATGTTGAAGTGGATATTTTAAATCTACTTGTCGAGCCCGAATCCAAAGTCATATCCTCTCCGGAATTCTTATCTCGTATTCTCTCTCGTGTTCCTGCACCTGGAGATAGTCTTACTCAGCATAAAAGCGACAATCTTATGCTTATGGTGCGGTGTCTTTTCTCTGGGTCCTGCGAGTACTCTGTTATCTCTATAGAGAGCGTGTTAGAAGACAACCTTCCTAACTTCTCTCTACTCTTGCGTAAAAACTTTCTAAGGGTGCCTTTTATGATGTTGCAGCGAGCTGCAATAAATGGATGCTGTGGGTATTTAACGATGCAGGTGGAAGTTCATGGGATCTTCTGTGGAACCCTACAAAAGATGGGTTCATAACCCTTCCTATGTTTCAGGTGAATCCGCGCTTGCCTTCCCCTGTATCTGCGTCCATAGGGGCTTACGGTATCGGGTTGGATCATGTATCTCGAGACTACAAGGTAGTCAGATTTAACGTATGGAAATATCGTGATTCTCGAGACCATATCCAAGTGGACATGTTCTCCCTCGCAACTTTTTCCTGGAAGGAAATTCCGTACCCTCATGCGGATTTGCAACCCTGTCAGAACCCTTCGCTTCACATAAAAGGATTTTATTACTGGGTAGCTCGACATCCTGACGGTGAATTTGTTATTATTGCTTTCGACTTTGCTAATGAGAAGTTTCTTGCCGACCTCATCCCTTTACCCAACAGCCGTATGATTTCTCTCGAAAACATTCCTGGTTGTCTTACTATTGTCGAGTTTCATGGGTCACTTGGTGCTGTTGTTTTCAACTGTGGGAAGGAATGTCTTGGTGCTACAGAGACTGAGTTTTTTAGTTTCGAGATTTGGGTGTGGACTGGTTGTATCTGGTGTAAACATTCCGTTGCTACTTTCTCTGGTGCTCCTAATATTCATAGGGTGGTGGGCATCTACAAAAATGATAATATGTTGCTTCAGGACTGCAAAGGTGACCTACTGCTTCTCTGTTTTGGAGAGGGACCTACGCGATGCCGCTTTCATGATCTCAATATCCACGACCAGAGTTTGCGTCTGGTGGTCTACCCTTATGTTGAGGACTCCTGATCAGCATGTCGAAATAAATGAGAGCCCATAGAGCGTATGGTTTTGGTTTTCCATGTTCTTTGTTTATTCAACTAGTGTCATGTTATATATGTGGTTGGGGTGAATCGTTTTAGTATATGCTTTGCACTCATGGTCCTTTACTCTTGTTGTTGGACTGCTTTGGTACCGTTTCTTGTTTGTTATTTCCTTTTTTCACTGCAACCATGTTATTTTGGAGTCATTCTTTCTTCTTTGCTTTTAAAATCAGCTGCTCTTTTATTTTCATGTTTTCTTTTACCTTATTAATGATTTGTAAGTTGGTGATGATGTGTAAGTTGGTCTCGTAGGGTAAAAGAGGGTAGTTGGTGTTTTGTCTACTTTTAAAAATGTATATCACAATTTCCTAGATTTTTCATGTTAGATCATTGAAACTTTATCACGTTTGCTAGTGCTTTTGTCTACTTTTGGTCTCATGGTTTGATGACTTGATATGTTATGAATAATCAAGAAGGCATTTCTAGTAGATATTTGGTGACACTGATGATTATGTCCACCCTATGATATTTGATTTTCTCAGATGAAATTTGCAAGAATACTTTTGTCCTGCGATAGTCTGGTCTTGTTTGTAACTTGCAATTGTTAATCATGAGCAACTGAAACCTCTTATTTTTTGGCACTGAGATATAGTACTTTTCTTCGACAAAGAAGATTGTCTCATGGTTTGGTGACTTGACGCCAGTCATGTAATAATCAAGATTGAGTGAATTGGTTTGTTTCGTTTCAGTTAAATCATAATTCCGGTTGCTATCATTATTGGGATGCTGCCGGGATCAATGGTTAACCTTCTTCCTTTTGAAATGATTTGTTTTATATTTCGATTCACATACTTATTTGTCTGTCTGGGCATGTTGCGACTAGTTATTCTTTTCCTTCTTGAATCTACTACTGGCTATATGCCACCATACTTTTCTTTTGCTGGCAACTTATTTGTTTTTGTTAAAAAAAATTGTTCCATTTTCTTCAGCTGTCATGTTATCTTGTAGTCATTCTTTCTTCTTTGCTTTTAATATCAGTTGCTTTTTATTTGCATGTTTTCTTTTACCCTGATGATTTGTAAGTTTGGTGATGATTTGTAGGTTGGTCTCGTGGGGGTAAAAGAGGGTAGTTTGTGTTTTTGTCTACTTTAAAAAAAAAAAAATGTATATCACAGTTTCCTAAAATTTTCATGTAGGATCATTGAAACCATAGTTTTTAAGCTCGGCTCGGTAATCGACCCAACCAGGTCTCGGGGTCATCGGTTCAACCGTCTGGTCACCGGATCAATTGTTGAATCGTATAATTAATTTTAAAATTGGGTAAAGTCCACTTTTGGTCCTCCATGTTTAGGGGGTATCCAGACTGAGTCCCTATTATTTTTTGTTCCCCAATTTTAGTCCTTAAAACAAAAAAATGTAGTCCCTATTATGTTTTCGTGCCCAATTTTAGTCCTTAAAACAAATAAATATAGTCCCTATTATGTTTGGGTGCCCAATTTTAGTCCTAAAAATGAAAAAATGTAGTCCATATTATGTTTTGGTGCCCAATTTTAGTCCTAAAAACCAAAAAATGTAGTCTCTTAACCTCAATTTATGTGAATTAACGGTCCAGTTTTGTTAATAACATCAAAGTAGTTGTGTAAAATAATTTAAAACATCGAAAGATGTAATCAAATTTCAAAGGAACAAATTATTGAGGCACTAGCTATGGACAAAATTGTCATTTACGCAAACCACCCCTCGAACGAGTTCTTCAAGCAGTTCCCCAACTGCCGGACGTACGACGACCCAGGAGGCTTCGTCAGGGAAATACGCAAGGCACTAGAATGAGTCGGACCCACTCACGGACGAATGGATGGATTGTTGTGTGCAGGGTATGTAATATAAATATATAATTTTATTATTTAATATTTAATAATAAATAATTATGCAATGAATATATCATGATTTTTATAATCAGGTCAATAATTTGTTCCTTTGAAATTTGATTACATCTTTTCGATGTTTTAAATAATTTTACATAACTACTTTGATGTTATTAACAAAAATGGACCGTTAATTCACATAAATTGAGGTTAAGGGACTACATTTTTTGATTTTTAGGACTAAAATTGGGCACCAAAATATAATGTAGACTACATTTTTTTATTTTTAGGACTAAAATTGGGCACCCAAACGTAATAGGGACTATATTTATTTGTTTTAAGGACTAAAATTGGGTACGAAAACATAATAGGGACTACATTTTTTGTTTTAAGGACTAATATTGGGCACCAAAACATAATAGGGACTACATTTTTTTGTTTTAAGGACTAAAATTAGGCAGCAAAAAATAATAGGGACTAAGTCTGGATACCCCTAAACATGAAGGACCAAAAGTGGACTTTACCCTTTAAAATTTTTAAAATTATATATAGCGTATTTTGTCTATAAATTAATATAAAAGTAACAAAATTAAATATTCTGTATGTAAAATTTGCAGATTAAAGTGGTAATAATATGTATTTCATGATAAATATTTACTATATAAATATATATACA
This sequence comes from Striga hermonthica, assembly GCA_902706635.1. Taxonomy (NCBI): domain Eukaryota; kingdom Viridiplantae; phylum Streptophyta; class Magnoliopsida; order Lamiales; family Orobanchaceae; genus Striga; species Striga hermonthica. Next base: position 13,567,438 of record CACSLK010027773.1, read on the forward strand.
TAGTTTTATTTCTTAAAAATAGAAATTAATAAAAATAAATAAATATAGGGACCGGGTCAATCGAGTTGGTCAATCGGGTTGACCCAGCCAGATCAATGCCCTGGGTCGACCGGGTCAAGGCCAGGTTGGCTGGATTTTGACCGGGTTAGATCGGGTCCTTTGTTGTCCGGTCCAAATAGCTCACCCAGACCGGTTTTGGCTCCGGGTCAAACAAATCCCTGGTCGATCTGCTGCGCTGGTCCGAGTTTAAAAACACTGGTTAAAACTGTATCACGTTTGCTAGCTCATGGATAGCGCCGCTGGGCCAACCGTCCAGGGCTTCTACTAATCTATGGCCAATTATTAATAAAGATGTATTTTTTTTATGCAAGATGTTGGGCTAATGCCCAGTATTTTTAATTCCAAACTTGTAAGTGATATGGGATATTATACTAGACTTATGGGATAAAAAGAATATATTGGAGAATAAATCTACACATGGACTAAAACACGTGGCATGATGGTATTGGTCAAGCCCTACTTGGGTCCTAAGGTACACTCCCCTTATAAAAGGGTAACTAAGAGCATCTCCAACCATACTCTCTATCTTACCGTTTCTATCCTAAAATCCCACTACTTCTACACTTTCAACAGTGTCAGGTTGCCAGCAACTTCAACCCATGCCTTCTATAATTCCCTTCTAAAAGAATATTCATAGCATATTATTTTCTAATTTTATTAGTTTATTAAATAGCTTTTACAAATTACATTTTCATGCATTATGCTTGCTAAAAGTACATATTTATGTATATATTAATTATTGATTAATAAGATTAATTAATAAATATAAATCAAAATCATAAAATTACACACTACATAATAAAACCACGTGGATTTCATCACAAACATTACTTAAAAAAAAACCATCAACACAAACATGAAGCATAATACAATAAGAACTACGGGAAACAAAATACAATACTAGTTATTGCCATTAGAATATTTTTCCCACAAATGTGCAACCAATGCATTACAAGTTCATAATGGACAGACTTATCCTTGATTCTTTTGTGTCAAGCAAAAAATTGTTGAAAAGAAACGTGATCTCGAGGTGTTGGAGTAACCGTAGGAGCACCAAATTGAACATCACTTCTAATTGGTGCACTAAGATCACGTTGCTCTTCGACATTCATATTGTACAAAGTAATACATGCTTTCATTATATCATTAAGCACCTCTTTTTTCCAAAATGAACATGACCCACGACGATTGCAAACCTTTTTTGCAGAACTCCAAATGCACGCTCAACATCTTTTGCCTCTTGTCTCATTTTAAAGTATTCCTCCATTGGATTTGTTGAACAACAGTGGACCATTTTAGATATATACCATGTGCTAAATAAAAACTCATATTAAATTGTTTGCCTTGAATGGTATAATTAGCTGGTGGAGCGATACCTTCAACAAGATTTGACATTAGAGGTGATGCTTCCAACACATTATTGCCATTATTAGCACCTGTCATACCAAAATATGCGTGTTGGTTTTCCGGAACGTCCAGGGTATTGACCAGCCCATGCTTTTGGGCAATTCTCCCATTCCCAGTACATGCAGTCCAAGCTACCTAATATACCTGGAAAACAACGTTGTTCACCAATATGAAGCAATCTAGCGATATCATCGTTTGATGATCTTAGATATTGTGCTCCGAAAACTTCAATAACTCTTTTCATTGATAATAATATGGATGAATTAAAATAATCTATAGTATAATTCGTTTTTTTATATTCAGGTGAAATTAAGAACCATAAATTCCAAATTTAAAATATCTATATAATTATCATATAATCTATGTAAATTCCTATTAAATATCCAATATGTAAAAAAAATAGAAATTCAATTATTTATTTTTAAAGAAAAAGGAGTAAAATCAAGCACGATAACTGAAAATAATGGAAATTGGTAATTATTAACATACATAACATATCTAAGTATTTAAACTTTATATTAACTAACTCATTACATATGTAAAAAACAAATTAATGAAAAAATTAAATATACATATTAATAAAAATTAAATAAATATTTTTCATAAAATATGTTGTATAAGTGAATAAATTTAATATTAATAAAAAGTTAATGATCAAATTAATAATATTTAAGCATAACAATTATAATAAGCGAAGATAAATTTGATGGGTTAAATCTTGCCAATTAGCAAACAACTAGTATGTAGCCCGTGCGATGCACGGGACAGGGCTATAAATGCGCCATTTTCATAGAGTGAGTCATTTTTATATAGTATGTCCGTTAAGTAGCTCGTACGATGCACGGAACAGAGATATTAAATAAGTCATTTTCATGGGGCTTGTTCGTTAAAGCATAAAAATAATAGAGTTTGAACATCTCTTTTCCACCTCTTTTCGTCAGTGTCATTTTTTTGTCGGGAAGCTAAACTTGAGCCTTTTAGCTCTAGCTAGCCCGTAAATTAATTAATATAATTATCCCACTAACACGTTTATTGTAATATAAATTTGATTTTCAGTATATATTATTATTTTTTGATATTTAAAAAAAATAACAATTTTATTTATTCTTGTTCCTCGTATAATACTCAATTTATGTTATTCTAAAACGTGTTGTAATATAATGTCATTATTATTATTTATGAAAGTATAGATGTAGTCTTCTTCTTCTTTTTATTTTATGTAATGAAAATATCTAGTGTACGTTAATATTATTTATTAATGTAATTACTTTGAGTTATCTAAATAAATTTAAAATAAATATTGTGTACAAATATTTTACAAAATATTTTTATAATAATTAAACAACATAAGACTTTATAGTTTATTCAACATATTATGCAATATATTTTAAAAGAATTTCACTATGGAGAGAAATCAAAATAAAAAAAAAAATGATAAAAAATAATCATGGTTAATAATAATATACAAATAAATCACTTGTTGAAATTCTAAAGAATAGTTAATATATTTCAATTTTATTATGTGGTCATTAATAAAATTAGTTAATGTATTTATTAATGATATCCTAAATGGTAAATTATATTAATTTAAAAGATTTTGTTTTATAAATTCAATGAAATAAAGATCAAGAAAAAAAAGACAATTGAAAATAATTGCCAAACAAAACAATTGAATAAGCGCAATCAAAACATGATAGCTGCTAGATTTAGTGGTAGAAAAAAAAGATTAAAAAATTAATTATTCTATTTTGATTATTAAATTATTCTATTTTGATTATTAAATTAAAAATAATAACCGCCATCTAAAACAATTTTACTATCCGATTTGATGTTAAAAAAGTTACCGATTTTTTATAGATTTTTATTATTAAATAAACCATAATTTCTTTTTATCAAAAAAAAAATAGATGAGTGGTACACGATTTTATGTTACAAAACACTTTTTGATTTTGTGAAAATAAAAAAGTAAATATTTATTATTAAATCAGCCATATTTTTTTATCCAAAAAAAATAAAGTAAAATAAAACTGATAATGTTTTTGTGATAATTTTTTTATCATCCATAATTTTTTTTATCCAAAAGTAAGTCTATCTTGTCCAACCAAACAATTAATAAACTTTCCACTTCTTAAGGCCAACCTTTCTCTCTCATTCATTTTTTAATTAAAAAAAAAAAGAAGTTGCTATTAATAGCATGTAATAAATACTTATTGAGTTTGACCAGAGTTTGACTTGCCATTTTTAAAAAATGGTAATTCTTTTTATATATAGATATATAGATATAGATATGCAAATTATAGATTTTCAAAAGAATATAAGGTAGATAATTTTAATAATTATAATATTTTATAAACTTATAAATAGTAAAAATTCACAACTTAGATAGAAAATGGTAACTTTGAAAAAAGAAAGAGAATCTTCAATATAAATGAAAATATAACAAATGAAACCAATGTTGTATAGAACTTTTGAAAATTATAATGGCGAGAAGAGAAAAACATATGAACAATTGAAATGGAAAAAGCACATCAAGGGTTGGGCCCGGAAGAGACTGGTAAAGATCGATGTTCTTGACTTGGGCCAGAAGACCGTTACTTTGGTACGAGGGTTGAATCGACAATGTTTTAGCAGCTGGATTTCTTGGGCCTTTCTCTTTCTTGGGAAAGGTGCTCCTATAATAAAATATTTACATTTTAATAACTTTTCAGATGTAAATAACTTTTCATCAAAATTAAATTTGGATGAGAATTTTTTTTTCATATATACGAAACCCCAATTCATTCACATGGTATTAAGTTTATCTCTCTTCATGTTAAATGCATAGGGCTAAAAAACCGCCAGCTATTAATTGGTATTAAGTTTCTCTCTCTTCATATTAAACGTGCAACGTTGTTATCAGTGAAATCTTTTCTATTAAAAAAATCATATATACTGTATATATAATGATCCATAATCACGATATATATGTTTAGAAATACTGTATATATACATCAAATAAACATGATCTGAAATTTCTCTAATATTAACCGTATAGTTATACATAAGGTAAATAACATATAAACAACACTGAAACGGTATTAACATAATACACACTTCTGAATGACTGCAAAATCTAAATCGAATGTATAACTATACATAAGGTAAACAACATATAAACATTACTAAAACGGTATGAACATGCAAAACATAAATCGAATGTATAACTATACATAAGGTAAACAACAAATAAACATTACTGAAATGGTATAAACATATACACACTTCTGAATGTCTACAAAATTCAAATCGAATGTAGTTATACATTAGATAAACAACATATATCTACTTTATCAAAATTGTAAACATATGTACTTTTCTCTCTCGTTCGTTGGTAGAACTGATCGACTCGCCAACAACTGATGGATTTCTGGTCGCCAGCATTGCTATCACCCACAACCGCTGTTATTGCTCTCCGCCGGCCACAAAATTCACCTCGCCTGGGAGTGGCCTGGTGCTCGAAAATTACTATGCCGTGGACCCCTGCTCTCGACTGCTCCTCTATCAGGTCGAGAGACGAACAAAGCGAGAAATGGATCAATCAAACATCCGATGTAAACTCGCAGCAGACAATGGCAAACACACTAAAATTTATCAGGTAAAACCAAGCATGAAACAGAAACCGGACCTTGCGAACGTAACTGTATTCGCTCTCCTTCTCAGCATCCTCAAACGTTGTAATCGGACCTCCGTATACGGGCAACATATTTCGAGATTTAATGTATAAAACAAACAAAAAAAAAACAAGCTATTGAAAGTGGATTCCCAACGTATAAGATCAGATCGAGGAGGAACTCTCCAGGGAAATTTACATATATGGAGACCCTCTCGTCTCTGTCGTGGACAACTCGGACTCCTCGTGCCTGGTCGCTGGGTTGGCGGCTTTCAAACTCCGGCGGATGTTGCCCTCCTCGCCGTCTAACTGGTGTCAGAAAGCCGATAGAGACGGTGGGAAGATTTGACGAGAGGCTTGAGAAGAAATTCATGTGAGATTTAAGCCGAACATGGTGTTGGTGGTTAGGGTAGGGCTTCTTGAATCTGTTGGTGGCGACTGAAGAAGAGGAGTTGGTTAAATAATTATCTGGAGAGAGAAAATCAAAAGCCTCAATTAATTAAACTTCGTAATTTTCAATTTAAGTTACTGAGTGTCGAATTTTAATAATATTTAACAAAAGAGTAGTAGGATGTGTAATTTTCTCTTGAGACCTATTTTTTGTGGCTTAATGGGTCGACCAATAGAGAGTATGATTTGTGTACAACGATTGCATAATATAAGTATGAGTGTATTATTTTTTTCATAAAGAATATATAATAATAGTTTAGCTGAAATGCATCTGACATCACGACCGTTTTGACTTTTGCACTTATGCCACGACTTTTGGGTCTTGACATTTCGATACCTAACCTTTTGTTTTTGCAAATGAAGCATTGATCCGCTCTCTGGCGAGCTGATGCCAACTTGTCCGACAATTTATTAGATGTGACACACATTTCTCAGTAAAAAAAAATGTCAACTCTAAACGCCGTCGTTTATATTAAATCCCAAAATTTACTTAGTCTAATTTCATATAAATCCTAAATTCATAAACCAATCTCAAAACCTAATTTCCTATTTTCTATTTAACTGCTCATCCAGGAGGAGATGTAGGTTATATGACCTATCAACAAATTTCAACTTAATTTCATCCTTGTTGGCAACCCAGAAAACTATACGAATGTTATGAATTTCTTGTACATATCGATTAATAGGTTCTTGGAGCCATTGGGGTTGAAAAGCTCAAGTCGAAGCTAATAGCTATCATGTGTAGAGAGATGACTTCGATTTATTGCGGTGAATTTTGAAAACAAAATTTTCGATTTGTAATCATCCTCTTATCTCAGTATAAAAGGAATCTACGGGTCTGAATTTTTAAGATATTGAATTTAGGGATTTAGGTTTTGAATTTAATTTATTAAAATTAAACGATGCCGTTCAATTTGACATGTTTTTTGGTCTGAGAAACATGTGTCGCGATAGTTTCACGTGTCGGACAGGTTGCTGGAGACTGGGTCAATGCTTCATTTTGCAAAAAAAAAAATAAAAAATAAACAAAAAACAAAAAAAAAATTAGATATCGAAATGTCAAGGTCCAAAATAAGAGACATAAGTGCACAAATTGAAAAGATCGTGATGTCAGATGCATTTTAGCCTAATATATATATATATATATATATATATATATATTTATTTATTTATTTTGTTAGAGAATTTTATAACATAATTGAAAATATTTAAATTAATTCACATCTAATATCTTGATAAATCAAATGAAAATAAGATATTTTGATATCTCTACTATACATATAAGAAGACATTGAGGACCAATTGTGGGCTTGACATGTGTCTTTTTCTGACCAAAATGCCCTTGCTTTGGCCTATTTTTTACACAACTGCCACTTCAGTTTAAACATATAAAATTACGTTTTGGCCCTTCTAGACCCGTCTCTTGCAAAGCCCCCAGAAAACCTGCTGAGACAAGCATGCAACAATGAATTAAATGTTAATTTATGGCTGTAAAAAAGTACCAGCTTTTGCCGACACCGCATGTCTTCCTCCTCCAAAAAGCCAAAAATTAGGGAATACCACTCATTCTTCTACATTTTCCAAGGTTCTCTTATTCCACATTCACCATTTTTTCAGAGAACTAAAGATTTCACCCAAAAAAAAACCTAATGGCTAGAAGGGGAGATACACCACCTCTGGCGTCGATGGGCGGCGTGGGCGCACGGCGTGTGCGCTGCCCCAGGGTGTCAGTCGGAGTGTCATGGCTTCAATCTACCTGCTTTAGGCCCGAATTGGGCGACTAATTCGTCAAATTTGAAATTATTTTTTTCTTATGCTTTTCATTTCTTAGACTTTTTTAGGTTCGATTATGATTTTGGATGATAGGTCAATTTACTACTATTATTGTTTTTAATGATTTTAATTCGACAATATTAAGGGAGATGATTTTTTCACCGTGGCTTCGATCTGCTAAGGAGGTACGTCTTTTTTTTTTGGGAGGGGGGTGGGTTACTTCACTTTTTCTGATTCAATCTCTAATCCGTGTGTTTTACATCGTATTTTTTCGATCCACCTACTCAATCGCAATTTGTTGTTTATGTGTATGTTTATGCAATCCTCTCCCTCAGATCTTAACAAAAAAAGAAAAAGCCAAATTTCTGAAAGCCAAAAGAACGTGGCGGCCACAAGAATATGGACGACGGTCGACCAACGACAGTGCAAGGAGCAGCTGCCACGGCGAAAAGGTGGCGAAATCTGCGAGGCGAGCCGGAGATAGATAGAGAGATGAAGACCCGACGGGATGGCGAGCCGGCGACATAGAGAGAGGGAGACCCGGCGGGACGCCAAGCCGGCAATAGTGAAAGTGGGAGACACGACGATCAGCAAATTCACTTCAGTCCGGCGATAAAATGCCCGACATTTGGTTAATCCATGTTGTCTGATTTTTTCGTACAGGATATGATTTCTCCCAAATAATCCCCTTGTTCTATAACCTAGCCGACTCACCTTTTATTTCTTAGAACACTCTCTCAGAAATTGTACTCACATATGGGAAGGTGCTTGAGAAAGCACGGGGTATCGGTGTCGTCGGGTTTCGGGTGGATTTTTCCAGGTAAATGTTTGGCTTGTGTTCAAGTCTACCACAACTGTGGATGAAGGTATATTTGTTTTTATGTTATTGTCCTTTTGGCAGATATCTTTAGTGATGGTCAATGCTTGCGAGTTTTTCTGTTTAATTTATTTTTTTCTCTGGAACATCTTTGGAAATGCTTGTAGCAAACATAATAACTGGTTTTTCTGTGAGTGATGATGACTGGAAGTGGTAAGCTTACCTCTTCTCTCTCTCTCTCTCTATGTGTGTGTGTGTGTTTTTCCTTGTATAGGAATGAATCAACGAAAGTGGGAGTCTGAACGATAAAATTGTTGACATTTTCTGTTCTTCCTTTTTTTGGCACTGATAGTGATGTCCAACAACTACCACTACGTAATGAGATACCTTATTAGAGAAGGATAAAATTCAAACATTGGCTCAATCAATAAATTACTGAGGTTTTATTTTTCGAAAGCCTTTGTTTGGAGGTTTGACTTCGGCTTCTTATGATATATGCATTATTATGTTGTTAGTCTATTTCGTAGATGTTTGTAGAGATTTTGTTGGGAAACAGCTGCTTATATTGCTCCCGAAGTTTTATCGAGGAAAGAGTATGATGGCAGGGAAGGTAATAATTCATCGCTTTAGTATACTTTATAATTTTCGAGCAATTATTTAACACTTTTGTGGTCCTAAAGATTGCAGATGTTTGGTCATGTGGGGTCACATTGTACGTGATGTTAGTAGGTCCGTACCCATTTGAAAATCCTGACGACTCCAGAAATTTCAAGAAAACAATCAATGTAAGCTATAAGATTAAGGCTCGTGAGATGTTGATTTCAGTTTAGTTCATGCACAACAATTTATTAATTTTTTTCCTTTAAAAAAAATCTGCAGAGAATACTCGACGTTCACTATTCGATCCCAGATTATGTTAGAGTTTCCAATGAATGCAAACATCTCTTGTCCCGAATATTTGTAGCTGACCCGGAAAAGGTAAACAATTTAATCATTTTTTTTTTGTCTTCTAATTTGTTGTTTTGCATTGTGCAGAGGATAACCATACCAGAAGTTAAGATGCACACTTGGTTTCTAAAAGGTGTAAATGTCGAATTTGAGCAAGTAGACAAGGAAGCTAATATGCAAGTGAAAAATGTCGAGGATTATTGTTCTCAAAGTATTGAAGAAGCTCTTTCTATAATTCAAGAGGCCCGAAAATCGGGTGATGGCCCGAAATTGGATGCTCATTTGTTTGATGGGAGCATGGATCTCGATGAAATAGACACCGATGCTGATATAGACGATGTTGAGACGAGCGGGGATTTTGCTTGTTCTCTTTGAGGTTGGCTTTTGGTTTTAAATTTCAATCCAATTAAATCTATAAAAATTGAAGTTTCATTATCTGTTGGTCCCTATTTTACATTCACTGTATTAAATATAGTGGATTTGATGTGTAATTCAACTATGTTTATGTTTATGTGAGAGAGCCTTTTGATTTTTTGTTATGTTTATGTGATTCTTTTGATAGATTTATTTTTGTTTTACTGGTGTTTGAGGTTTTGTTCGTCTTTGGAGTTTCATTATTTGTTCGAGTCTTTGGAGTTCTTTATGTTTATGTGATCCTTTTCTCATTTTCTGTATTTTTGTTGTGTTTCGAACTCAGTATGGATGTGATGCGGAATTTACTTTGCTTCTGCATGTGGTTTGAAATCTATCATTAAACCAGTGATTAGAACAACAAATATATTATCAATTTTCATAACATTTTTAGAAGCATCGTGTAGGTATATGTATTTTTGAATATTGATAAATATTGGTTATAGTTATAGACTGGACTAGAGCCGGCTGTGCATGCACAGCCGTCCGGGTGGTGTTGATCTCTTGTTGCAGCTACTGTAATTTATCCACATCTTATTTCTTTTGTTTATAATTTAACTGAGCTACTTTCTAGCTTTGTAGTTTAGAAGGGTATGAGAACGATAAATGTCAATCTGAAATTGATTGTCGTGTGGTGTTGATCTCTTGTTAACAAAACAGAAGCTGGTGCAACAGTTGGAAGCAGTTTCAGATCCTTCATGGCAATACAAAGTTGTAGGGGGGCTAATGCCAAAATTCTTGTTGGAGGTGCAATTGTCGGTTAATGGGCTGACTACCGGGATATTGATTTTGAGCCTTGACTGAGCAGGGACGTGCCTACGGTCCTAGATTCCAGGAAGATTGGACCTGGGAGACTTTCTTCATTTCACCACCAGATTCTGACGAATATGAAACTGGAATTCGTTCTTTTTCTTCGATCCGTTTCTGTTTATTAATTTTTTGTGATCTTCCCTATTTTGCTGGTTATCATTTTAGCTTTGTTTGTATTTAAATTTTCATTTTTATTATTGTTGAACTAGAGTCTCCCTGAATGTAAGATCTGTGTTATCACAAGGGTCTTATGTTACTAAGTGATTACATAGAGTAAATTTATTTCGTCGATACCCAAATTGACCTTGGTTTCGTTGCATGATATATTTTATTCTTAGTACACTTTAACTTTTGATTAGTTTCTATATATTTTTTTCCCCACATACTAATTGACTAATTATAAAGATCTATAGCACACAGAATGACTATTGATCCGGCAAAACTTGAGTTAAAATTGAGAGTGGCTAAAATTGAGAATGTTACGTCGATACAAAAAACATTTTGAACAAACAAAAAAATATGTGGCATTTTGGTTGCTCCATAAAATGTGGGTAAGTGTGTTTTAAAAATTTTACAAATACTAGATATAATTATAGACTGGACTAGGGCCGGCTGTGCGTGCACAGCCGGGTCCAATCTAGTAGAATTTCTAAATTCTCTTCAAATTTTGTTCTTTTTATTTTTTATTTTTTCTTAGGGGGAAGTGCATCACATAATAAAACTTGTATAAAAGTGAGCCAGAAATCTCACTTAACGTGGAGTGCGAAGTAGAGTAACATTGTCCCCGCTAAAACCCTACCATCAGTCCATCAGCTAATTGTGCTCTGAGACCTCGCATGTCCATCGGCAAAATCAAAACCCCGAACGTCAAACCCCAACTGCAATCTACCGTCACTTTGTCACAAACCCATTCGTCCTTAGGGAATGGCGGCCGTGTCGAGAGGCCTGGTTTCTCGTCTGAAGGCGCAGTTACTCTTCATCGGCTCCAGATCGCGCGCGCATTCTCCGGCGGCTGCGTACAGCCTTACGGACGTGAGGACGTTCAGCGCGGCTGCTCAAGAGAACGATTCATTGAGTTCTAGAGTGATTGAATTGAAGCCCGGTGTTATGACCCCCGGCTCTAAGCGGACCGGCGCAATCGCTGTTAAGTGCGGGATGACGGCGTTGTGGGACAAGTGGGGCGAGAGGATTCCCATAACCATTCTTTGGTTGGACGATAACATCGTCTCTCAAGTCAAAACGCCTGAGAAAGAAGGCATTTGTGCGCTTCAGGTTCTAAATTTGCTAATTTTGAATCATTTTTGCCTTTCGTTTCGAAATGCATATTTTCTGTATTGATTAAGTCAACCTCGAAATGTTTGGATGTTTCAGCTAGTTGTTGCGATCCTTTAAATTCAAAGTTGATGACTTTAGGGTATTTTGTTTTGATGTTTATTACGTGCCCCTCAGAGTACGTTCTATCTTGAATGAAGATCAATTTGAGGATATCGTAAATGAAGGGTTACTCTGATTTGATTGTAGTATGGGTTTACGTTCTATGACCATTATGTTGCCTTCACATTCTCCCTTAGGTATGCTTGCTAGTTGCTAGTATTCGTGAACCTTGTAGTCATGAAATTCCTTAATGGGTAAAATCTTATGGTGGTAGCTAGATTGGATGCGGACAAAAGAAGGAGAAACATTTGCGGAAGCCTGAAGTAGGTCATTTTAGAGCTCAAGGCGTTCCAATGAAAAGGAAGCTGAAGGAGTTTCCTGTGACCGAGGATGCTCTTCTTCCAGTTGGAACAGCCATCGATGTCCGCCACTTTGTTCCAGGGCAGTATGTTGACATTACTGGGATCACTAAAGGGAAAGGGTTTCAGGTGACTGTTAATACCTTCATGCGCCTGTATGTGATATCTGCTCTCTGTCTTAAACTCTTCTATTTTTCGTAAAATAACGAGGGTGTGTGTCATATATCAGTACCCTTAAGCAACAATGAATATTCTCTACTCAGTGGCAATGTGTTTAATTTTTTGTATGAGCTAATGGAGTTGCTACATCTGCATATCTTATATAAATAATTCTCACAAATCATATGGACCTTTCCTTTGCTTAGATATGTTTTTGGATTGACCCATGTGGTTATATATGCTTTGGTTGTGCTAGAGCGACTGGATACTCTCAGAATGTCTTTCTGAAATAATGTTATCCATAATCGTTTCTCCCAACTCTCTGACCGTTGCTCAACAGTAAATTGGAACTGAAGTGTTTAGATTCTGTAGATTGAGGCAAGAATGCACCAATTATAAAAACATAAACAGTTCCTCTCACTCAAGGAGTCGTATTAAGTGTGCAAGATGTCTGTATTATTTCAATCTCTTCTAGATTTTCTCATTTATGAGTTTTTAGAAATCAAAAACATGTTGCTCTTGTTAAGTTGCACTTTTTCTTGAGCTGTATGATAAAGCAATGTCGTCTTTTCTTCTGTTTATAGGGTGGGATGAAAAGATGGGGATTCAAGGGTATGCCTGCATCTCATGGAGCATCATTATCACACCGAAGCATTGGTTCTACTGGCCAGAGGGATGCTCCAGGAAAGGTATGGGTTTTCAATTCCTATATTAGATGTTACCCAACTAGTTTTGCAGTATCCTACAATCTGAGAAAGTTCCCAAATTTTAGCAGCATAGTATCTACAGTTTGATGCATTTAATTTGCTGCTTGTTGATATTATTTTTATTCCCCCACCTCCATCTGATAATGGAGGCACAGAAAGATTCATCATATTTTAAAATTATAAAAAAGTGACCAAAACGACCTCAGGTATCTTGTTAATGTTAGAGTTGTGCATTGGTAATGTTTAATAGTTTAATGAATGTGTGTATCATTCTCATTATTCTTTATAGCTCTAAGGGCTTCAAAATATTTTTGAATTTAGATTTCAATTTTAGATGGTTATATACCCATTTTATAATGCATGTGCATCCTGCTCGTTGCTCTATTTCCTCACTGGAATAGTTTTTAGCATTTGTTTATGTCACTTTACCCGGTGAACTCTCTCTCTTTCGGAAACTTTGATAAAAGGGGATATGCTTGTGTTGTTGGGTATGCATATAATGATTTGCTAATCGTTTTTTTCAAACAGGTTTTCAAAGGAAAGAAGATGCCTGGCCACATGGGTGTTGAGCAAATAACAGTTAAAAGCGTTTGGGTTTACAAAATTGATCCTGCAAGGAACCTATTGTGGGTAAAAGGCCAAGTATGGTTTCTTACCTTTCATATTTCTATTGTATAATTGGATTCCAAATAGGAGGCAGTAGATTCTGTTCTGCTTATAGTGATGCACGTGTTGATCTTTTACTTTTCGATTTTAGATTAGGTTCTTAATTTATGTTAGCACTTTATAGTGGAACTTGAGGGAAGATAAAGAAATCTAGTATTTGCCTTTTTCACTTGCTGAAATATCACCTTATAGGTTGATTCAATGCCTTCTGAAACTGGCATTTTTATTTTTATTTTTTGTTTTTGCAGGTTCCGGGTGCGACTGGGAATTTTGTTTTCATAAAAGATGCGGTATACAAGAAGCCAGACATATCTTTGCTCCCGTTTCCTACGTACTTTGCACCCGAAGATGAGGACCCAGAGAAATTGGAACCTCTGGTAGCTGATACTGGTGATGAGGACCCGTTTATGATGGCAGATTAAAGTTGCAGATGATTAGCAGCAGATTGACTCAAGTGTAGTTTGTCATGTGTAATTCTTTTGGTTCTGTTTTCTTGATAAATGATGAATTCAGTGGACTATAGAGATGCTTTTCAAATTTCAATCAATGATTTAATAGTTCGTGGTTCATCAAGCCCTGATGGGACGATTGGTTGTGAACTATTGGTTTTGCTGGGTCGGGATATGATTCCGTTGTATTATCGAGATTTTGGGCCAGCTTATCTTGCTGTCATATGTACAAGTTACAAATTCTTTTAATAAGAGTCTTGCAGGTTGGGGGGAAAAAGATAGATAAGTATCATGCCATTAACTTAGCCTCCTTTATTTTGTTGTTAATAGAGCCATGAAGTAGGCCAGTAACTACTATATATATATATACAAGGAAACAGTGAATGTGGTGAGGCAATATATGTGGAGAAACAATACAAACTAAACAAATCGACATAGCAAATTGACATCATCAGACAAATTCCTTTTCTCAATGCCCTACTTGGAGGCCTTTATCGCGTCGAATAGATAGCAGAACGAGTTAGCAGGAAGAGGTACGTAGATGGAGAAATAGCTTCTTTTGCACATAAGACATAAGGTTGGGTTGTAGAATTCAAAGAAAGAGTGAATAATGACCAGGCTACACAAGCAAATTGTTGATAAAACTCCAAAATGGCATTTTCTTTTAATCAATAATAAAAAAACGTCGATCTCACACACATCAACGCATTCACCCAATTTAAAAAGTCGTGCGAAAATAAATACGCATAACGCGCAAAATATTCAAACTTTCTTACATCAAAATCCCAAATGCCAAATGTTGTGAAGTTACAAATTGTTCAAATCATTCGAAAGACGCCACATGGGGTGAATACTTGCAAAGAAAGATAAAAGTCCGGAGTCATGAGGCATCAAGCAAATTTTCAATGGCGGCAGCTGAATCGACAAACTCATATCACCTGAATGGATATTCCTAATGGTTACTTGTTTTTTTCAACTTTCGTATTCTTTTCTTTCATTCCTCCTCTTCATTTAGGTTATCAGTTATTGAGCTGCTGGGGAGATGCTTGAAGAGATGCAGAGAAAATTGTTTTAAACACCTTGTTGTATGGACCAAATTCTAGAAGATTTTATGAGGCTTAACCACGTTCGAGACTTTATAGAGAAGGGGCAGAAAATTACAAAATTAATAGGATATGGTTATTGACTTGATGAAAAAGGAATTTACTGCCACCAGATGATCATGCAATTCTTTTGTGTGAAGTGAAGTTGTGTTCTTCCAAGTGCTCTATGGCCAACTCTTTGGCCATTAATATCCAAATAACAAACTTCATTTTTCACAACAATTCTACGAATGAGCTATCCAAAGAGCCTACCTTTCCTTCACCTGTGTGATTGGTTATACATGAAACATTCGAAAACAAGCCAAAAAACAGGTGCCTCATAAAATGACAGTGTGCCCAACATATTCCATTCAAATACTTGTCTACCACAAAGAATTTACAGAAGCAGGAACAAATGGGTTTTTTCAAGCCTCATCAGCACTCAAGGGAGAGGTTCTTGCGAATCACCCAGTCGAGACAAGTGAAGATAAGCATCTGTTCCTGTATTACAAGTTAAAAAAGAAACGTATATCAAATTTTAGATAGCATCTGATACATAAAGCTGAATATGATCTATACATCTCAAGACGCCTAGCAATTCTACGTGAATGCAATAAAATGGACACTCCTAAAATATTTCTAACGTATTATCTCGATATTCTTGTATAAATGTATGCACAGAAAAGTTCTGCAACACTTTCCAGATATGAACCTATCATTAGTTAATCCCAACTATCTCTATGCAAAAAGAAATGTAATGCTCAAATTCTTCCCACTCGAATGCCCAACAATAAAACACACAAAAGAAAGAAGTATCAAAAAGAATAGATAAAGGGTGGCTGTTGCAATTCATCACAGGCACAACATGTTTATACAGAAAAATTAAAAATAAAAAATAAAATACAAACAGAATAATTACTAACCATATCCTTCCATGGAGATAATTTGCAGATCCCCTCCAAAATACTTAGCATACAAACGGCTTATGGGAAGACCACAACCATACCCAGCCATGGTTGTTGGTGTTTCAAGGTCAGTGCTTGAGTGCTCATCGAGAGGGTTTTTTGCAGTACTGTAGAGATATGTAAATATTTTCGGAAGACCGCTTCTCGGTATTCCACCCCCTTCATCAGAAATCTAGGGAAACACATACTATTAGCTCTAGTTATATATGAAAACCTATGTTAAGATGCACAATGATAATCAAAAGAAAAACACACGAGCATGACACTTATCGTATTTTTAGTCACACAATTCACAGTTCAAATTTTGAAGCCTTGCCTTAATTGTTACGTCCTCCAAGCCATCAGCAACTATTATCCGGACAGGAGGTGAAACCTTGTCCGAGTCCATAAATCGTTCTTGAACAGCACGCAGTGAATTCTTAACCAACTCAAACACCATCAAATGCAAGTGTGTTGGAACATAACTGACGTGCAAACATATTAAGAGTAAATAATGGGAATAACTTGAAATTCAGAAAGTCCAGATACACTATCCATGATAATGAACACATTCGGAAGGTAATGCGAAATAGTATTCTCTGCAACCAAGAATTACATTAAACTGGAGATACAGAATTGAATGACTTACGGAAATGTAAAATTGGGGTCTCCATAGATATTAACTTCTGGTGCACTACCATACTCTCTGAGACAAATAAAACGTGCATCCTCACTGGCACTTCTCGCAACATCTAAAGGGGACATTTTTGTATGTATGTATCCAACACAATCGGGAAGAGGATTTGGGTCGTGCAATGCCACATGCTGTCCTGAAATTATCATAATCGCAAATGGGACAACAAAAGTAGTAAGCAAAACTTCCCATCAGCACCAAAGATAAAATAGCAAGACTGGATCGGATGTTGAATGAAGAGAAAGCAAGCATGCCAAAGGGAAGCAGTTACCGATGAGCATGCGAATCCCAATTCTAGACATATAAAACCGATCCAAAAACTGATGAATTTCGTCCAGATCCATGTAATTGATTTTAGGATTCAGATCTTTCTTCAACTGTTGCACTCCCAAAGCCATCATAGGGACCACATTGTTGTGCCTAACTTTAATCATCTTAATCATTTGCGTAAAGTCCACCTCATCATTGTTATCCTTAATATCTCGGAAGGACCTGAGATCGCGGAAAGAATCCAAATACCAATCTCTTACCTAAAACGGAAAAGACATGATTGGTTAATATCCACATAATGTTATCATATTTACAAGGTATCACCATGATCCATGAAACCACTCCATTGACCAATCAAAGTGACAATCCATTGCTCACTACAGATCATCAACATTTTACTTCAATTACAGAACATGGAAATAGTGCTCAAGTCAGTCTTACGAAAACGCCACTGAAGACTTCCATTAAAGTACTCACACGACAAGTATAACGCTCAGAACTAAATGCATTACAAATAAGCTCAAAAGCATCTGAGGTTCGACAGAGAGTAATGCATCAAGAGACAGAGGATCCACTTCCTTCTTAACAAAAAAGAGATCAATTAATCAAAATGCATGACTATTTAGCATCTTTCTTAGAATTAAATGAAGTAAATGTAAAATTACTCTCACACACAGAGCCAGAAAATAATCAATCTTTGCAGGGACTAGAATAATATACCTTCAAAACAGCAGGTTTATGAGACAAGCCATAGGGAAGGGAGTCGAGCTCAATAGCCCGACGGGCGATCCGAATAGGGAGCTCCTTATGGAGAAACTGAGCAGAGATGAGGAGATTCCGGGGCGTGGGTCGGGACCCGAACTCCATCATGTAGCGGAGGCTAACGCCGGTCTGCTTCATGGAACCCCATCGCCGGACTTCCTCCATCAGCCCTTTCGATAAGCCCTCCAGTGCTTTTTTATTAGCCGCCATCAATCAATTATTTACCGGGAAAAGCTCCGCCGCACCACTCGATCGTCCTCGACAGATCATTCATCGACCATCACAAGGGGGCGGCGCTCACGATGAAATGCGCGTATGCGCGCGTGAGAAGCCATAACACAATTGGATAGATTAGAGAGGTGAAATGGACAAGTGGGGGCCGTTAAATCGGAGTTGCTAAGGAGACGTATGGAGGAGATTAAGCAAAGGGAATCGGATTTACAGGCTGTGAGTTGGACATGTGTAAAGCCATTGTATATGTTGCTAAGCATTTGCGTTAGAACTTGAAACTCACTCATTTATAGCCGCCTTTGCTTAATCAATAATAATTTTTTAGTCATGTTCGTTTTTTTTTTTCCAAAACGATAGATTATATAAATAAAAACACATAATTACAAACCTAGATACAACTAGGAATAACTAAGCAGCTATCCAGCTGAATCTAAGGGAGACATACCTAATGGTAGCCTAGAGATCTACACTAACACACCCACAAACAGACAAACTACACAATCCCATACGGGAGAATCGAAAAAGTCCCATACGGGAGAATCGAACAGTCCCATACGGGAGAATCGAACTTCTACACAGAAGAATAAAACTAAAAGCCAACAAGGCAACTAAAAACACTACACAACACCAACACTAACACCACATCAACACTAGATAAATAAGAGTAAAGCCCTCCTCCAACTGGGGATCAAACAGCTACGCAAACGACGGCCCGACACCTGGGGACGACCCACCCACAGGAAAGAAACCCAGCCCGAAGGAATAACCCAAAAACTCCTGCAATAGGCTAGCTGGACCCGTCTTCTGACCAAACTCCTTGCCCAAACGGGCCCCTCCCAGCACAGCAACCGGAGCATCTTCCCAAATCCCACCGCCAAGCCAGTCATGGCCTAACCAAAGCTCTCGCTGACCAAACCTCCGAAACACCAGAACCTGCACAAGGGTCTGCGGAGAAGAAGGGAAAGGGGGTGACACCCAACATCCGACCACTCACCGGAGAAGTCGAAGTCAGCCGAACTCCCACGATTCGAGAGTTGGTGAGCCCTCTCCCAACTCATAGGCAACCGGCGTAGCGGCGAATCTCTACAACGAGGAGGGTCATCGACTTCGAACGGGGAGCTCTGCTCGGTCCGGTCGGCGCCCAAGCGCCTCTGAAGGCCCAAGAGGAGGAGGCGGCGGCTAAATTAGGTTTTGAAAGAGAAGGGGTTTTTTTTTCTTTGGTTTCGGATCTCTGTTTTTTTTCTTTGGTTTCACCTCAGTCATGTTCGTTATAATAATCGAATTTGACGCTTTCTTTTACTAAAACAATCACGGGATAATGTGGTTAGTAGACATGGCCTGTCGGCCCGATCCCGCCCGCAATCAACCCGGATTTCGCCGGTTCGTTGAATTAAAACTTTGGCCGTGTGGGCTGGTTCCGGTTCCTAATTTGTTTTTTTTTTCGATACCGACTGTCCGGATTGGATCGGGCCGCATGTTGAAAGAAGACTACGCTTGTATTTTTCTCCACGGGCCGAACCAAGCTGAAATCGGCCGAAAACCGACAGGTCGATGACCCGACGATTCAGAACCAGTTAACAAGTTCGTCAGAAAGCTTGTATAATTTGAATTAATATCTTAATCTTAAATGGTAACATTTATAGTCATAATCACATAGATACATAAATTAAATTATTTTTAATAAATACATTGTATGTTAGACGTGGTCATTTCACAGGCCGCGGTCCGGCGGGCCTCGGATTGATGGCCTTAACCATCTCGAGAATTTATATAATGAACCGGTCCTAAACCGCCGGGTCACCGACCTGCCGGTTTTCGGCCGGTTCAACCTGTGGAAAAAAATATACAAGCGTAGCCCATCTTTCAACCTGCGCCCCGCCCCGGCCCAGATTGCCGGATCGAAAAAAATATTAGGAACCAAAACCGGCCTGCATGACTAAGGTTCTAACTTCTAATTCAACGAACAGGCAAAATCCGGGCCGATTGCGGGCGGGCCGAACCGATAGGCCGAGTAGGCCCGTGGCCATGTATACTATATGCTCTAAAACATTCAAACAAATTTAGAAAAAAAAAATCAAGGTCTAATTAATGCGTGCCAAATTATGTAGGTAGAGGTGGCCAGTCAACGAGACGAGGCCCGGCTCGCCGGGCCATGGGCCCCCCAATACATGGCACCGCGACCGGCCTGCTAAGAACCAATGAACCGGCCCGAACTGCCGGTTCACCGACCCAGCTGGTCACAGGTTGGTACGACCTTAAAAAAATATGGTCCGCCGTCAGACCCGACCCGATTCGGACCGGCCCGTCCCAGACCGGCGGGACAAAAAAAAAAAAAAAAGGAAAAGAACGGGACCGACCATGACCCTAAGGGTCCAGTTCAACGAACTGGCCCTTAGGATGCCGGTTCAGGGTAGGTTCGGGCCAGGCCGGTGCGGTTCAACCCGTGGACATGTTTGTATGTAGGTTCTATATATTATATTTAAAGAAAAAATGCAATCGGTTGACCTTTGCAATAAATTAAAATCGGCTTGTGAAAATATTAGCCCTACGCACATATGGCTGACCTAAAAAATGAAATAATGGCAACGATATCTTGAGTTTTAGTAAATTATTTGAGTTTTGTCCAAAGATGACAGGCTGACGCCTGGCGACACAGGCAGCCTGTATTTCCCCATAATTTAATATAATAACAATAATCATTCCAATTTTTTGAACAAACTTTTTTTTTTTTATTATTATCATAATTATTATTAATAATTATTTTTAACTAACTTTTCTTATTCTCTCCTTTTTTCCCCTCTCTCTCCCTACAACGGCCAAATTGAACCCTAAACCATCTCAATCACCCATCGCCATCTCCGTTTCCAATTTTCCTCTGCTATTGGTTTCGATCCTGAAAGCTTAGCCCCCGCAATTCTCAATCCGCACACTCTGTAGCATGGCCTGAGATTTGTGATAAAGGTTTTGTTATTTGGGGTCGTTTTCTGTTTTCCGGCGAGCCTGCTAATTGAGGAGGAGGAAGGAGATTGGGGGAAGGGAAGACAGAGATGGCTAACCCGGTTTTACAGATGAGCCCTCAGATGGAACAGATCCATGGCGAAATTCGCGATACAATTCGTGCCCTTGGGTAATCTCTCGCTCTCTCTGTTAAATATATATATATATATATATATATATATATATATATCGTGTCACAATCTTCTGCAAAGGACAATGTTCAATTCGTTACTTTTGAGTTGATTTATTGCTTTGTATCTGTGT
Source organism: Striga hermonthica (assembly GCA_902706635.1). NCBI lineage: Eukaryota > Viridiplantae > Streptophyta > Magnoliopsida > Lamiales > Orobanchaceae > Striga > Striga hermonthica. The sequence goes on from CACSLK010027773.1 coordinate 13,588,721, forward strand.
TTTCATGAATGTTATTAAGGCAGAACCTTTTGTCATCTTGTCTTTGCCCTTCTCTCTTAGAGAACAGCGTCCTGAGTTGCTTTGTTGCTTTATTTAAATGGCTCATGTTTTGAATTTTAGTCGTGTTTTGCATAGCATAAAGTTAACTTTTTATGCCCGCTTGATTGAGGATCTTCAGCACCTGGCTCAATTTCAAATGTTACTTATAATTTGGATTTGTTTTAGATTGGCAGTCAGAGTGGATGTTGATTTTTTAAAAAATATTTTTATGCTTTGTATGTGGTTTCGAGGGTGATTAATCCCTTATCAAAGTGATAGTTCATTGTTTGTTAAGTGAGCTTCATGCTCTCGTTTTACTCTTTCTTAATTTCCATTGATCAGCAGCTTTTTTTCTTCGATGTATTCCTTTTCCACATTTAATATTCAAGGAAATTGTGCTCTTTCTTTGGGTTTGAATAAAGGGTAACTACCCCACTTTATATTTAATGATTTTTAGTGTTTGCATAAACCACTGCTGCTTTTTTCTTTATTTCCTAATCAGAAATGGCTTCCAAAAGCTGGACAAAATTAAAGACTCGAATAGACAAAGTAAACAGCTTGAGGAGCTTACGGGGAAGATGCGAGAGTGTAAAAGGTAAGTGCGATGTATACTGTGGTTTCCTCTTGGAACTGCAACAGCTGTGTTGTCTCATGGGGTGAGTTCTTTAACTATCACATGTAATGAAGATTCCAGGAAGAAATTGAATCATGTACCACTAATTATCCGTCATTAGAACGTTATAGAGGTTGCTTTTGGGTTTATCAATCTGTACATGTTAATGATATTAGTTTATTTATTATACCATGATTTGGATTACAAGGACTAGTGGCATTTATCCACATTTTTTTTATATGCATCTTTTGTAATCTTGTTTACTCATGAGTCATGATTAATTTTGCTGTGTAACTTTTCAGATTGATTAAAGAATTTGACCGTGAAATCAAAGACGAGGAAAGTAGAAATCCTCCTGAGGTGACCAAACAGCTTAATGATGAGAAACAATCCATGGTTAGTATGTTGGGAACTTGAAATTGATTTTTATCTGACTCACATTTGTTTGTTGCCTTCGATATTGATTTGTTCTCGACTGATGTCAGTTTTTGCTAGGGGTGGCAATGACTAGCATGACATGAAACACGAACATTAATAGAAAACACGATTATCGAGACAAATGACATGATAGGCATAACACGACATGAAATAAACACAACACAAAATAAAAAAATAGTTACATTATCATATTTATGTTGAAACAAAATAATAACACAAAAACACGGTAGTGAAACTCAAACACGACACGATAACATGATTTGCCTCCCCTAGTTTTTGTGGAACAAAAATACTCATATTGCTTTTTAGTGTTTCAAATAATGGGGAATATTAATCTGTTAGCTATGAAGGTAATGAAAACTGTTGGCTGGAGGAAATAGAACTTTAAGTAAAGGTATCTTAATTCTCGGTTCTTGGCTTGAAATTGCGCACTCATTCTCCTGTTAGCTATCTCCGAAGTCCAAATCTTAAGATAGCTATACGTAAGATTTGTTGCCTCGATAATATGCAGACACTATGAGCTAAGATTTAGCTTTTGGGGGTGTTAAAGTGCTGGAATAGGTAGTAAATAGCAGCTCACCGTGGTCATGGCTTAATATGCCCACTTGGTGGCATGAGATTAGCATAACATACGCAGTGAGCATATGATTGAAAGATCACTTGATCTCTACATTTGGCAAGTGGGTATGTTAAAATGCCAATGGTGTGTAGGTGAGCATTTTAATTATTAGTAGTCACAATTAGTTTCTATGATATTGGCTATTTCATATGATATTTTTTGTTCCCATATATGACACGTATCCATCAGAAGTTGATTATTCTAATATTATAACAGAACACTTTGATGCCCTGAGAAACACCTATGCAAGATGTAGATGTTTTTATGCTTTGACGGTTTACTTTAATCTGTTTTTTTACCCTTTTTCTTTTGGTTGCTTTGTGCAGATAAAAGAGTTAAATTCATATGTAGCTTTGAGAAAGACGTAAGTTATTTGTTTATTTATGATTTCCAGCCTGTGGTTGTTTGTATCTGTTGCTCTCAGCACAAAGCTCACAGTTCTCATTCGTTTACTCAGTGTTCTTTAATACTGTTTTGAAAGAGCTGTTAATCTCGCATTGTCTATGATATGTATGATACAGCTTTAATATCTTTTAAGCTTGCATATGAACAAGCTACATTATCAATAACTGCCACCAAGAAATAACAAACAAATATATACATAGTTTTGACAGTTATTGTGACTAACTGTTCTCTTTTGGTTATCTTCATATGGCTTTCCCCATCTTCGTTTCCGTCTCTTTTTCTTTCTTTTTTTCCTACTTCTCTACTGTTAATATTACTGGGTTGTCAGGTACATGAGCACTCTTGGGGGTAAAAGAGTTGAACTTTTGGATATGGGAACAGGTCCAAGTGAGCCAACAGCTGATGAGAATGTTCAAGTGGCATCAGGTGGAATTCCATACCAATCATTTCTTAATTATATCCATTTTCAACATGTGATGAATATATGGAAAATAGAAGTCACAGGCCACTGATATCTTGGTACCTGAATTTAGATACCTATTTTCGGCTCATTTGTTCAGGATTTCTTATTTTTGCATGATTTGTCCAATTAAATTATTCCCGTATCAATTATGTTTGATATTCTTTACACTCCAAAAACTAAAGTAAAGGCTATAGAGACAGTTATCATGAATAACTTGTTGCTCCTACAACACTCCGCATTTGATTTTTTTCATCCCTTTCAAATGAACTGTCTTGTTCTGACAGTTGAAAATATAAATTGGTTCTTTGTATCTCGTTTAGTACATGTAACAGTAGCACCTGAAAACAGGCACTGTATTTTTCAATCTAGTACCATTGTGGCATTCATTTATATGAGGTTGTAGTTTTGTCTGGTAGATCTTTTCCACATTTTGCAGCTTGCTAATGATTTATATAATATTTTTTTTTTTTTTTTGGTATTTATCTTTGTAAATAAATATAGAAATGTCAAATCAGGAGCTTATCAATGCTGGAACTAAGACGATGGATGAAACTGACCAAGCCATTGAACGCTCCAAACAGGTACAAAATAATATCTGTGCATTCTTGAAATTTATGTTCAGGATGAGTGTCCTTAACTCTGTTGTTTATAGGTTGTTCACCAAACTATTGAAGTGGGAACACAAACTGCAACTACTTTGAAGGGCCAAGTATGCGCTCCCTTTCTTTTGCAAAATGCTAATTATATTGTCTTAATGGTATTTGGCTGCCTGACTGACCACTGACACTTTACCTTCAATGGGTACAGACTGAACAAATGGGCCGCGTAGTAAATGAACTGGACACTATCCAGTTTTCCATAAAAAAAGCATCTCAGCTCGTAAAGGAGATTGGTAGACAGGTAAGTCATGCAACTTCAGTGTATTTTTTTTATTATTATTAATTTTTTTTTTTTGGTGGAAATGAAGTTCCCTGTGTATATTCCAGGTGGCTACTGATAAATGCATCATGCTTTTTCTCTTTCTGATTGTGTGCGGAGTTATTGCCATTATTGTCGTGAAGGTATCTTCCTCTTGCCATGATGTGCTGCTTTTCTTTCAAAACTGCATATACTTAACATCCTATGTACGACACTAGTAGCAACTTGATGGGTCTCTAATATTTTGTGCATGCTATAGATCGTGAATCCCAATAATCGAGACATTCGGGATATTCCTGGACTAGCTCCGCCGGCTCCTACGACAAGGAGATTGTTGTATGTAAGAAAAGCACAAGGGGACAGTACTTTTTAACTGAGTTGGTCGTTTCAGATCATCATAAGGGTCACCATGTGGTCCAATTTTCATGAAGAGGCTTCAGTGAACGAACAAACGTATGCGGAAATTGATATCCTGTGTGTTGTGGTGGTGTTAATTCTTTTTCATTATCTGGGTTTTATCATTGAGTTGTGCATATTTATGTTTCATTTTATGTAAAAAGAGCACTTTTGTGGTCTGTCCTCACATTTGATTTTCTTTCTGTGTGTATGGTTTTGTTCATCGTGTGAACTGTTAGGAATCTTTCATGTCACTTTGGAAACAAAAACGTATACTCAGCTTATCATTTTCCGGCCGGTGTACTTGTGTAAGAGTGGCGTCCTGTATCAATATTTGATTTCATCTTGTGAGTATCTTATTTCCTAGTGTCCTGCTGTTTGTTTGGTTTTACCAAATTATTACTAGTTTCATTGTGTTGTGGCAAGTGTCTTGACATGTTCAGATTTTCTCGTAGCAAATAATTCTGTTTTGGGTTTTCCATACATAACTAGTACGGTTACCTTGTGTCAATGCATGGGAGTTGCATAAAATAAAAATGTAAATTGTAATTCATACAAAGAGATGAATACACATTATTGAACATTGTGGAAATATGGATTACACATTTGAACATTTTCTTCTTTGTTTGCGAGTTGTTTTCGTAGTTCTTGGCTCTTTTTAATCGTCATTGTATAAGAAATCATTGAGGGAAATTGGAACTTGAAAGGAATTCTAATATATGATGGAATCAACCTCATCTATGCATAAGAACTAATTCAGTGATTCTCCACTGTTTGAACCCCTTAAAACTCTACACTGCAACACATGATTATAACCAAACGTGTAATGTTACACAAAACACTTGAGTGATCAATGTTCCTTATCAACGCTACTGGAGTGTCGAGTGTCGACTTTAAAATGTTCGTGGTTCAAAACTCCAAAACATTTAATGTTCAGGAATTTTGTAGTTAGTAGCACCACCAATGTCGTGTCACAACTAAGATATGTCTGTCCATCTGACGTATTTAAAAAAGTCGTGTACTCCTTTATTGATCAACAACTTCAAATGTTGGTGTCATTATCGTTCGATCCTTCAAATAGCTAGGATCATCAACTGCATCTTTATACATGAGATACGTATTGTGCATAATCGTCTCAGTTGGATCACCATTGCAAAATATCACATAGAATATCTACATTAGCACGTCCTTCAATTAACTTTTCAATGGTCCTATCACCAATGCTTCCAATCCAATTAGAAAAAGTAAGTGTTGATAAACGGATTTGATCAACTTATTTATATTAATGATTATTGGATTAATAGCGTGATGGGATGATTTTATTGAATAATTGAGAATTATCTAGGAAAATATCAAGTCGGTATTTCGCGA
>CACSLK010027773.1:13610840-13622403 GCA_902706635.1 Striga hermonthica
TATATATATATATATATATTGTTTTATTCAAAAAATAAAAACGAAGAGATTGCTGAATACAATTTTTTTAATCGCGTATTCATATATTAGTACGAATCCCGTGCGATGAACGGGTAAGATATTTTTATTAATATTGGTAAATTAAAATTGCTTATTAAATAATATATATGAATTAAAATTATAGAATCAATATGCAATATAGTTTATCTGTATTAAGTTACTTAAAATGTTATATCGATTAAATTGTGCAAAATTACATTAAACATGTTTGTTTAAAGTTAGTACACAACCCGTACTGTAGGCATAACTGATAATAAACTACATTATATTCATTTCAAATAATTGTCATTTTAAATATTTTATTTAGAAATTCAATTTGAATACAATGCCGTCCATAAAATAATTATTTGGTAATTCATATGTTTAAGAATCTATGTGAATAATAAGTATAAAATTGAAACTTATATTGTTTCATTAATTAAAATAAATTTAGTTTTGTATAAACTATTCAAATCAATAAATTAAAGTAGTTGAGTTATTCATTAAATAATAAATAATTGATTATTCTATTTACGTCCAAGTTAATATTGATATGAAAGTTATGAATAATTACTTATTTACATTTTAAAATAGGAATCCAAATTTGAACTACACAATAATCCCCTTATATATTTTATACATATATTTATATTTTACTAATCTCAAAATTTTCTAGATTTGTTGTTGGTAATCTTGTCATTCAAATTAATCAACTAATTCTCTACAATTAAATTACAAATTTTAAATTTTATTAACAAATAATTGTTCAAAAATCTTTATAATTTTCAAGAGAAATGCATACTAATTTGCCGAATTATCATAAACATCTTATGGCTTGTTATTATGTGAATATGCTAAAATTGAGAATAATATCACCTTGATTTTGTAACAAATGAACCTAAAATTCAACTTTCATACGCATACTAAATAAATTCACACCACTTATTTTATTTTCAAAATTTCCAAATACACTTTTATTTATACCAAATGAAATTCAAACAATTTAAACTGGGACGTTTCACACCAAAATAAAATCACCTTATTTTTATTCATTATAATACTCAACAATTATTTTATTCTAAAATTTATTGTCATATATTATGTATTAAGATATTTTTTTTAAATTAACTACCTAATTTTATTATATGCCAATATTTTGTTATTTGTAACAAACTAATATACTCTTATAATTTACGCAACACAAAAAATTATCTACGCTACGTAGTATAAGAACCAAAACACGATGAATTACATTATAAATGTTTTAAAACTTTATAAGATATCCAAATTTAATTTGAATGGTTGTTAAGGAGATATTACAATAAGCGGAAACCCGTGCGCTAGGTAGGGCCAAAAATTTCAATTACTGATTTGTTAAAAATTAATCAAATTATTCATTTTTTTAGAAGGAAAGAAATAGATATTGTGATAAGATATCAACCAATCTAATGCATGATATATCATGTTTATCTATATCAGTTTCGTATTATAAAAATTCATAATTTAATAATTTTTTGTTAAATTTGAATATATTTATATTTTTTTTTTTTTTAAAAAAAAAAATCAATAGTAATCCTAGATTGTTACCTTTTTTATTAACGTGTTTAAAATAAGGAGTTAAAATCAATTAACATGAATAATTTTGTTTATTCTCAACTTATTGTACAAATATTTATTTAAATTATATCTATGAATTATATAATAAAACTGATTCCCCTGTGGGGGGCGTTTCTATTCTCCTGTGGGGAGCGATCTTAGTTGATGTGTTTGTGTCTGTTAGTTGTGGGTTTGTTTTTCTTTTCTAGCGTGGCTAGCGAGGTTCTAGGCGGACGTTTGATCCGTTCTCTCAGTTCATAGTTCCGGGTTGTATTATTCAGCCTTGGGCTGCTTTTGCACAGTTGTGCGTTTTGATTTATATAATCTCTATCGTTTTGGCAAAAAAAAATAAAAAAAAAAAAAATTATATAATAAAACAAATATAATATTCTAATTAATAATTAAAGTTAGATGGATCATATAACATGTAAATACATATGTGCAATAAAAAAAATAGTTGGTGTTTATCATATAACATATATATAAAAATTTCATATGACTTGTTATGGGCTATATAATATCAATATATGTTAAGATTTAGGATATGTATAACTTAAATAAATTGATTGCATACTATAGAGTGTAGAGATCTTGTCAAATTTCTAGAAACACTTTTTTTCTTTTTACTTTTTTAATATGTTTATTAATATATTTTATTAATACACAATATATGCACAATATACTTTTTATTTTTATTATAGGTAATAATTTTTATTAAAAGTATATAATAATAACTTTTATGTAATTTTTATTTTTCAATTTTATTAGTGACATTTTCAATGATACTTGTCCCTATCTATTCGTTATTTACTGTAAGTTACACTCACGATCTTTATTGAAGCCTGTATCGAATTTCCACAATCTTATAGGACTGCTGCACTCTTGTTAAATTATCATAGTTTTATGTTAAGCCGTACTGTGTAAAATTGAAAGAGTACTTAAATTCAGGATATTGGTTTTGATCATAAAAAGTTATGTCAGTTTAATTGTTTCTATAAAATTAGATACTCAACTAATAAAGGTAAATACCTGCAATATTTGACCAAAATGATTTTGTATATTCCTTATATTGATTTTTTAATTTTAATTTCAAATGATTTGCCGTTATTTTTCAAAAATATTTAAAAAGTTACTAATAAAGGTAAATTTGATTTTTTTGTGGGATTTTAATTAATATTTCAGGTAAATATCAATTTTTTTTACATAGATATAGATTACTCTTTAAATAATATTTATAAATTAAAAATATGTAATCAATATGTAGTACATTTTATCTATATTAATTTATTGAAAATGTTATATAAAATTTAAAATTATATAAAACATGTCTTTAGATGGAAAATTACATTATATTCTATTCTATTATGTAAAAAAATCATGTAAATTAAGAAACAAAAAGGCACTAAATCTTTATAAACAGAAAAAACTAAGCTTACGTATTTAAAAAAAAAAAATAAAATGAAAATTTAATTTTTGTTTATATTCTATTCTATTAAGTGCACCTTACATAAAATTAAGAAACGGAAAGACAATCTTTGTTAATATTCTAATATATGTAAATTATTTTTTTAGATGAAAAAAAATCATGTAAGTGAAGCATTCCAAAAACTTCTATATTTACATCAAAAAAACTTTAAAATTCGAATTTAATGATGTAAAGGCGGGATTTTTCAAAAAAAAGTTAAAAAAAATTACCAAGATTAGTAAATTTGAATTGTTTAGGCAGAAAATTAGTTACTTTTTAAAGTAAATGTCAAACTTTTTTATATTTATATAGATATAGATTTTATTTTATTTTATTTTTTTCTAAAATACAGTAAAGTATAATGCTCCATTACCCATGGTGGACACATGTTAATATGTCCACTGTTTATGTGGCATTAAAACATTGGTGATATTAATATGTGTAAAAAAAAAATAAATCACCAATGTGTGCATGCCACATAAGCGGTGGGTAGGAGAACATTACTGGTACAGTAAATATCTAGAAAATAATATTTCCATGATTTTATTTGATTTTTATCGAGTCGTATTTTGAACTTAGTACAAATGCAGTAAAGGAGTAATTTTTTCTCCAACAGATAAATTGATATTTAATTTTGTATAAATTGATTAATCATGGCAATTTAAGATGTACAAGCTGGCCTTCTTGGAGGTAGTTGCTGACGAGGAGTTTTCTGTCAAAACAAAATATAAGCAATCAACGATATGAAGTTATAATAAATAAATTAAAATAACAAACTTTCGAAGACATTATTTTTAATTCAAGTATAATGAATTTCGAATTTACGCATTGACTGTTCTTAATATTGAGAAATTCTACAGTCTCGTTATGGAACCATTTCGTCGGGGTTTGTAACTGTTAGATCAACTATCCACGACGATTATAAGATGATCTAACGGTTACAAATTCCGACGGAATAATTCCGTAACAAGACTATAGCATTTTTGAGCCGTCAAGAAAATAACGTTAAAAATAATAATAAAAAAAAAAAAGTACCTGCAATTTTGGCCGTAGTGTCTCAATCGCCTTTGTTGTCTTTTGATCGATCCCCGCACCTTGCTGTTCAAACAAATTAGCTTTACAAATTAATTAATTAATTCGTTTTTAATTAAATTAGAAAATATTAAATTTGAATATTAATTTTTTTTCTAATTAGTTTCTGAATGATTTAAAGCATTTTTATAATTTCATACCTTGCACAGAGCCCAGTCAGCTGAGTCAAAGAAGGCTCTTTCATGGTCCTGATTTTAGGGAAAAAAAAAACCAAAAAAAAAAAAATGTGGAATTTTATTTTTCAATTTTGTCACCTCTACCTAAATAATAATAATAATAATAATAATAATAATTACCTTTGAAATGAGTGGCTTTTTTTTGGGCACAAGTCCACCATACTTTTTATCAGTCGGTGCAGTCTAACAAAATTCAGTCCAAAAATAGTTTGAGTTTATTAAACTGCCAAATTTGAGCTAACGTATCTTAGTAGAATTTTGATTATGACCAAATAAAGTAGCAGCAAAAAATGACATGATAATTTTTTATTATTATTATTTTATTTTTTTTCTGAGCCATTGGGTTAATTTATTTGAATTTCAAACTTGGCCAAACTTATTTTGACTTCCTTTTGAAAACATGGAATGTGTAAATTACATTTTGACACACACACAATAAATTTAATTTTTATTTACCCCTTATCCATTTCTACTAATGCATCTAGACGTGGCCACGGGCCGTCCGGCCTGTCGGCCCGGTCATACCATTGACCACGGATTTGGGCTCGGCCTGAATTTTAACCGGACCTATCCAAGGTCTTGTTTTTGTCGATGCTGGCGCGGCGGGCCGGTTTTGGTCCCACACGGGAAAATGCATTGTTTTGGCGGGCCGCAACCCAGCCAGGGGCGGAGCCAGCCTCATCATTCACCGGGGTCAACAATATTTTTTAGTGAGGTCATTAATCTAGTAAACAGTGTTTGAACAGTATTTTATACTAAAAATTTTGAAATCTATAGGGGTTAGTGGACCCCAGCGGCAAGCTGCAGCTTCGCCCCTGAACCCAGCACGACCTAGGCCTGTGCCGGATCAGGATTCATGAAACGCAACCCATCAGCCTGGGTTCGACACGTGTTTTGGCCATGTCTAAATGCAATCTCATGATAAAATTTGTGGATTGAAAAAGGATTGTAAAATGTAAGACGAGATTAGTTTTTGTCATTTAGTCCTATGCCGACAGTTTTAAGTCGGAAAAAGCTTCTAGAAGTCAATTTCTTAAATTTGGGTGGCTAAAACATATTATCATGTAACAGTCACCAATTTTTTTTTTTCTTTATTTTGAAAACAAAAAAAAAGTATATGAAAATTGAAAAAAATTGCAACTTTATTGTGGACGGCTGCACGTGAAGGCTCTAAAAAATATCTCAAACATTTAAAAATTTGACACTTTTTTTCTTTATTATTGTTTGTTAGAAATAATACAATAATCATTGGGATTTTCATATTAATTATAATTTCTGAGGACTTGTCACATTTGAGACCGTTATTAGGCACTATGGTTGTTATTTTCTGTAGGCAACTTTACAACGCAAAAATTGAATTATTGAAAATTTGGAATTACTCATGATGATAAAACATCTCACTTTTATTTATTTATTATTATAATGTTAATAAAATCAACAGTCCAAATTCAATAAACAAATTGATAAAATCAACAGTCCAAAAGTAATTATGGAGTCATTTAATAAAACTATAATACACACAATGAGCATAAAGTCTCCAAGTTTTCAACTATTTTTAAGAATTTCAATTTTTTATTTAAATAGAGGTTATGTTTTTTTTTTTCTTTTTTTTGTTTTTAAAAAAAAAGAAGAGAACAAAAAACTAATAATATTACCTCATGATATTGAGAAGAAACTCTGTTGTACTCTTCAGTTGTCTGATAATCCTCCATGATCTGCCCCAATTATATGTATGCTGAGTAACTGCACATTTAAAATAAACCATTAATGTGTGCGTGTGTGTGTGTGTGTGTGTGTGTGAGAGAGAGAGAGAGAGAGAGTGAGAGTGAGAGAGAGAGAGAGAGAGAGAGAGAGAGAGAGAGAGAGAGAGAGAGAGATTACATATGATAAAGCTATAGAAAATTGAGTTCTGTGAATGGATTGGGAAAATGGTTTGGAACAACTTATAATAAGAGCCCCAAAGGCGAGAAAGAGAGAGAGGGAGAGTAAAAGGAAAGATGGCTAGTCCTGTTAAACTAAATGAGACTTAACGAGCCGAGCTCGAGTTCATTTAAAGTTTGTTTAGTTAACGACCCAAGCTCGACTTGACTAGAAAAGAGAATTATTTATATAATTTTTTATAGTTCGGCTCGTTAATGTTCAAGTTCGAGGTCTTAACGAGCCAAAATCGAGCTCTATTTTTGGCTCATGACGAGCCGAGCACGGCTCAGCTCTTTTGCAGCCTTAAAAATAGCAACAAAAAGTTATGAGAAAGAAGAAGAGAATCACCATTACCTTTATGTAAAGGAAGATAAAGAAGAAAGCAAAAAGAGAGAGAGAGAGAGAGAGAGAGAGAGAGAGAGAGAGAGAGAGAGAGAGAGAGAGAGAGAGAGAGAGAGAGAGAGATGAATATTGGAAGGTGGAATGTTAGTTGGGAGAGGATTGAGTAAAGGGGTAAGGCAAGAATAGTTATATATTTTATTGCATGGACTAGTTAATATGTGTGTGTATGAGAGGGAGAGAGAGAGAAGGGTGTAGCATTAGACTATTTATCTCCAAACCAATCCAACTCAACTCAACCTAACAATTAAAAATTATTTTTCTCTCATCTACCTACACAACTCAATCTTCAACTCAATTTATCTTTATCCCAACCCAACTCAACCTAAATATTTATTTTATTTTAATTTATTTAAAAATTGTAATTGTGTTCTAAAATATATCAAGTGTGGTCTCTATTTATAGAGAATGAAAAAATACGAATTTTTATATTTTTTTTAGAAACAAAAAAATACACTTGTCCAATAAAAATAAGACAAGTGTCCAATTTTTACACAAAAACAGGGCGCGACCCGAGATCACAATGTGACATGGGTCGCCCTTATGGTGACCTTTCCCTTTTTTTTTTTGTTTTTAATTCCGTGACCCAGTGAGAGTGTCACGGATAAATGTGGTCTTAGGATTGGGTGGACCTTCTTGAAATGATATTTTAATTCTATTTAACATCATCATTTGATTCTATTTAACATCATCATACCATGATTGGTAGATATAGCTGAAATTAGCTAATTAATGAATTAAAATTAATTTATAGTACTATTGATAACTCATAAAATTAGTTAATATAACAAAATATTTGATAAAACTAGTTGATAAACTAATAAACACAAAAAAATTTACTGAGTTTCAAGACACTACAAGTATACGTGATAAGATTGAAGTACTACTTTTAAAAATGTTATTATCCACCAAATAAAAATAATTTTAATATAAAAATATTATAAATTAATTAAATAAGTAATTAAACTAATTTATATTCTTGCGAAGTAATATTAGAAGCAAAATAAAAACACATATGGGGTGTTGATGGTTAGGAGATATTAGGGAGAATTCCAAGAAGTTGTGAATTTTTAAGGATGTGTTGGGATATCAACATCAATTGTAGCCTTAGCCTAACACGCACCGTACAATTTTCGGGATACAAACCTAATTAAAATTTTGAAAATTGGAACTCACACTCATTCTCTTTCTTTCCTATACTTACCTTTCAAGTAAATTTCATTTTATTTTTCCCCATAAATATTCCTGCCTGATGACCAGAAATAAATCTGTTGAGGAACTCACCACCTAGTTACCAAATTTGTGAAAATAATCTTTTTTCACCCGGAAGATTAATTTTTTTTTGTTTTTTTCTCATTTTTGCTCGGTTTGTGGTGCCCTATATAATTAGACCTGTTCTCAAACCTAAGGGGGACACTCCATTATCATTCTTATCCATTTTTCTCTCCAAAAAATCTATCTTTCATCTTGATCTTTCTCTTGATTTTTGGACGAAGCTTGTAATTCGAATTCGACATTCGATTTCTGTATCAATCGTAAGTCTTTCTTTTCATTTAATTGATGAAAATAACTGCTTGGGTTGAGATTATTGATGGTGTTGAATTGAATTTGCTTATAGCTAATATCCGATTGCTAGGCATAGGGATAATTGTTCTTGTTTATTCGTATTTGTCGGGCTTTGATTCCTTCATTCTCGTGCGAGTTAATTTAAAAAGGATTATTGAATTCGTGATTGATTGTTGAATATAATTGAAGAGCGACACATCAATCTTGCAATCGAAAACGATTGAATATTGTTCTTTCGAGAAAGGGTTTTTGATTCTAAATGATTAGTTGATTAAACATTTTCTAATTTAACCGAAAGGGGAGTTGTAGACCTAGGCTCGCATGAGAAAAACGATTTCGTAATTGAATAGCCTTTGGGTTTTTAGATTGAAATACATGCTCGTCTATGTCCTTTCTCTTGTTACAAGAGTTATTGGGATTGGATCCTGGGCCGGTGTTGTATGCTCAAACTTGTTCATCTATGTTCAACCCCTTGTTACGAAAAGTTATTGGGAGCGAACCGCTAGATGTTTAAATGATAGCGTCTATTTTGAACCGAACAATTAAATGCCCTTTTTTGTGTCTAGAACTATAATAAATTATCCCCGACTCTCTAGCTTCTTCATCGTTGTTTGATTCATGTTTTGTGTTGATTCTGATTTTGATTTTTCTTAGCTGATAGTTCAAACCATCAACTAGGATTAGAGCGTTTAGGATTTATTTTTGCTTTTGTGTGTGATCAACATCGAATTTAGATTCCGAACCGCCTTTCTCGAGAGATCTAATCGAGGTCGGGAGTTGTCCCGTACTTGGTAAAAATATAATTTGCTACAACTAGGAGTGCTAAGCAGAAATGCGTAGCAAACACCATCATAGAAGGCGAGTATATCGCAGCATCTGAGGCAGCGAAATAGGCAGTTTGGCTCAGGAACTTCTTGGTGAACTTAGAAGTGATTCCCAGTTTACCATATAGTTTCACAGTCTACTGTGATAACAGTGATGCAGTAGCGAACTCAAGGGAACCATGAGCCCACAAGACAAGTAAACACGTAGCATGCATATAACACCTGGTACGAAATATCATATGAAAAGGAGACGTCGAGGTTGCCAAGATTACATCAGAGGACAATATAGTTGATCATTTCACGAAGAGTTTGTTGGGGAAGGTCTTCGTCAAACACGTGGAAGGAATGGGAGGGTGTATGGCCACAGGATCAACATACGTCTTTTAGAATAACAGATTGATAGGAGTATACTTGTAAAAGCGAAAGTTTTAAGTATAAGAGGGAAATTGTGGGTGTTCATACTGAAAGCTTTGCTTTAGATTATATTTACACTTAATCTATGTTGAACGAGAATCATCTTTGATTAAAAAGGTCAATGTTCTGTTGTTTTGCATTTAGATAAAATGGTTCATTAATTGGTGAACAGAAGATCATTTTGTCACTCACATGCGAAACAAGAATTGTTGGTTCACAACCTAGATGGAAATGAACAAACCATCATAACCGTTGTAGTGTCAACCATACAGTTGATCTTGACAGATTAGTTGCACTAATACATTTATGTGCTGAACAGGATCTCAGAGAATAGTGGTTTTTATACTTGATCGTCGTAAACAAACTTAGCCTCGATTAATTACTGGGTTCTCTTACCTCGTAAGACGTAAACCGACATGTGCATGCAGTAGTTATTACTTTGATTCACTAAAAGTGATATTCAGTTATCTAAGTCGACATACTTGATGTTTTAAGTAATAGTGTTGCATGTCCGATGTGCTGTTAGAGTATTTACGCTCGCCATGTGCTTTAGTTTGATGATGTCCCCAAAGTGAGTTTATGAAGGATTATTAAGTTAAACCCTGTAGGTGGATTAAATTCCGACATAATAATAATCTGATGAACGGTGCTAGCTTCGGTTTACAAGATATTATTTAATTCTTGATTGTCAGTAATCTAATTAATTAACGGGCATTATATCTTAACCAGTGTTCGCCTAAACGGCCGTTTAGACCGTTTACACGCTGTTTAAACGGTAAACGGCGCTATGGTGTGCAGTTTAGCGGATAAACGGTAATTAAACGGGCTAGCCGTGTAGACGGAAAAAAACCGTGTAAAATGTGTAAACGGGACGGTATTAAACGGTATTAAACGGCCTAAACGGCCGTTTAGGCCGTTTACACGGTCCGTTTTGGAAATAGAAGCGGTTGGGCGAGAGAACAAAAAATTGATCCGTTTTGTGATAACTATATATGCGTGCACTGTGTTACTAACTGTTGTGTTGTAAGATGAACACCTGTGATGTTGACTGTTGTGATGTTATCTGCAATTTGCGTATGGCCTATGGCTATGTTATTGACTCATAAGTCATAATATTAATACTAATGTAGTTAAAAACGTGTAATCCGTTAAATCCCGTGTACACGCCGTGTACACCGTCTAAACACTACACATGCCCTCGCCGACTGTTTACCGTTTAGCGTTTAGGCTAACACTGATCTTAACCATGGGAAGGTAATTCGGGTAATTATTATTGGAGTCTCGAATATAATTTCGGGGATGATGAGGGAGTTCAATAATGTTTACGTTAGGACCGAAACATTATTTAAAAATAATTGGCAAGAGTGGGCTTGACTTACAGTTAGGTCCAATACTTAAGGAGCTCAAATCTTTACCTCCTTAGGATCCCTACTGTAGCTCTATAAACACATTTTTTAAAACAAAAAGAGACCTAATGTGCAACACGTTCGGCTGCCCCCCCTCCCCCTCTCTAGTTCCCATAGTCGAGTTTTGTCTTCGTTTTGTTGTTCCACCGATACAATACGAAGAGGTGTTCGAGTCATACAGTAGAAGATCCCGAGGTAGGGAGACCCCGTGATCATTAACCGACGATGAGACCCGCGATCACTGGCCATCCATCGTCGACGAACACCGCAAGCCGCAACTGCAAGCAGCAGTCCGCCCCACGCTGACGAGGACCGCACCCAGTCCGCGATGTCGTCCGCCAGCCGTAGCCCCGCGACCCGCCCATTGATCCCGGCGACCACCGTTTGCAACACGCGTGTTCCCGGCGACGCTCCCGAAGAGCTTCTCTAGTCCGACGAGAAGAATCCACCAGCCCAGCAGATTTTGAGTTCTGACGATACAGGGGAAATTAATCTACGACTCAGAGTCTGCAATTTTAAGCCGTAAGTATACAACACTAAGTCTCTAGATCTACTGCACGTAGGTTTATTGTTGCTAAGGAATTCGTAAATTATGCATAACGAGATCCTCACCTATCCCAACAGACTTTATGTAGCCGGTTAGTGGACCATTTTTTTTTTTTTTTT
>CACSLK010027773.1:13626506-13639732 GCA_902706635.1 Striga hermonthica
AAAAAAAAAAAAAAAAATGACAGTCACCACTTGTACGATTTATCTATCCAATACTATAACTTTTTTGTTATTCATATCATACAATGAACATGATAGATCTGATTTATTTGATAAATAATTTATTATTTTTATTAATATTTATAAATAATTTAATTTTACTAGAAAAGTAAATATAATAATTTATTATTTATTTATATATGCAAGATAAATGTAAAATCAAACTCGTCATAATGATTTATTCGGTATATTATGTATGAAAAATAGATAACAAATAGAATATTTGTTAATTTTTAAAATATATTTATACTTTAAGTTAATCATGTTTTATATAATTCTAAAAGTACAAAATAGGCTTGAAAAAAATCAAACTTATATGGACTTCGAAAACACCGGAAATTGACACGAAACACCACATAACATACAATTACAAAGCACCGAAAGAGTTAACACATAAACACGAAAACTTGCATTTAGGTTGATATAGCAACCATAATCACTCGACGGATCGGTTAATGTTATTAGTTCGAGTCAACCGCACTGGGATGGCTTCTAGCTCGGAGTAGGGGTAAGAACCTATCAAGGAGCTCGATATGACAACTAGAAGTACGAGTTGGCTCTGGTTACGGCTAGCAAGTTGGGATCATCTATGAGCTCAGGCAAAGAAGGGGTTGTCACGACCTGAAGGTCGTGTAACAAAGGTCGTATAAGCAACCTAATAAGGCTTATGGTGCGAGACTCATGAGAACAATGCAATGACTTAAGGACATATTGCATCCTAGTAAAAAAGAAAATAAAGTCTTACTAGGATGGATGATGGTAAGTATATCTCGCTAAGGTGTAGAAGATCTTAGTAATGTGTTATACTAAGAAACGAAATACAAAAATATTTATTTCCTAGTGATTAGGTTAAGAGGGTAAGAAGATAACCTCCTTCTAAAAGGAGATTACCAGATTCTTTTACAACTTAACGCATATTATATTTTACATCTCAATTTTACCAAGTTCATGAGCGGGATCTAACTTGAGTGTCAGTGGTTCTTCTGTTAGGACCCTCCCCGCATAATTTGCAGGTCATCGGAGCTCATGTTGAAGGATGGTTCGTGAGTTTGCCATTCTGAAATTC
This sequence comes from Striga hermonthica, assembly GCA_902706635.1. Taxonomy (NCBI): domain Eukaryota; kingdom Viridiplantae; phylum Streptophyta; class Magnoliopsida; order Lamiales; family Orobanchaceae; genus Striga; species Striga hermonthica. The sequence continues at coordinate 13,627,630 of CACSLK010027773.1, forward strand.
AGTTTAGGGGCAATTTTCATATCAAATTGACATCGTCTGTCGAAAAATCTAGCCTTTTACTAGTTGACAAATGACTTGCTTTTCTCATAATTTCAAAGTCAACGAATCATGACCCATGATAGTTCCTGAAAAAACTTAGACAAGGACATGGAGGAAGCTTCAGCTTCACAAGTCCCTATGGGAATGAGACCACTGGCCAGTTGGTCAAAAGGAACCAGTACCTAAGTCACGCCAAGGGTTAGCCTGTCTGTGCCAGCTTGACCCTGGTCGTGAACCCTGTGGCACGATTTACTCCGAGGTTGGGGTAGCCCATTTCTTGTTTTTGGAGACCCCACCCCTTTTCTCTTTGGCAAGTTGTTTCCGACTTAGGTGCTCGAGTTTCTTTGGTAGCTCGTGGCAGACTCCTTTGCGCCTAACGACGAAAGTTGCAGCACCTCGGAGGTTGCATTAAGCGCTTCCTCGGGGGTGACCTCCTTGCGCTGGAGGTCGACACTGATAATGATGAAATTGTCTTAATGACTCTGCTAAAAGTAATGATAAGATACATGAATAGAAGATACATGACTCTGCTATGATGAAATTATATTAATGACTCTGCATTTTAAGGGCATAGCAATAGAATGTGAATTCAAATCTAGAGTTTGAAGTCGACATTTGTTGAGAATTCAGGATCTAAAGTTTGAAATCAACATTTTTTGAGTATGGTGAATCCAAACATAAGATGTATGGAGTTGGTAGATAAATAGTTTAGTGGAAGACGATAAAGTTGACTAAATTGGACCAGGTATTCTTGTAAAGAGAACTTGAGGGCACTGTAGACCTGGTCCACGAAGAAGGTATAAAAACTTGAGGGGGCTGTTCGAAGATGCTAAGCTTAAGATCTTTGAAGGCCTAGGATTTTGGGAGGTTGCTATGGTGTATAAATAAGGTTATTTGTTCAGATGACATTTATATATATAAAAGGAATGACTTTAATGAGCTTGACTGCCTCGGGCTCCACCTCGACCCTTCTACCCTCAACTATGGGAATTTACGCATACATTTCTCTAGCTTGACAAACTTAATAGGAAAACCTTCTAGCGTATGAGAACGCTCGGACTGCACAGTATAGCTATCCACTGGGTCCTCGAGCTCAACCCAGAAAACATCATCGGTTGGCTCGTCTACTAAGCGAACATGCAATCTATAGGCTAGCATTGGGGTATTCGGGATAGGGATTACAGTATACAAGTCGAAGAAGTAGAGTTTGAGTTAGTACTATCTGATGACGAGTCAGAAGATTGGTCGGAATTTTACATGATTATAATAATAAAGAGACTAAGGAAAAAAAAAGTACATAAATGAAAAATTGGCTATAGAATACAGGGCTACATCTAAAGATACAATTGATTCAAAGGGTGGTGTATATACCCATGATAATTGTCGAAAGAACTGCAAGTAGTTGCTGGAGATCGGGGAACAGTGGAAGAATTTGCAATTTTCCAGAATTTGTGAGGTTGTATTGCTGAGAATTGGAGAATATCGAGTAGCAAATGGTTGAAATGAATAAGATGGTTCTCTTTATAAAGAATGTGTGCAGCGTTTGGATGTGTTGTGTGGAGAGAGCAATGAATATGGAAGGAGATAAAATGTTCTCTGTGAAAACGTGTACGAGGGTTTAAAACATCTCTGACGTTCACCCTTTCTGAAGTTGGCCGATGAAGTGCATTTAATGCCACCAAGAAAAATTAAGACGAAAATGTTTTGGTATTCCAGAACTAGTTTTGGAAGTTATTTCGAGAATATTATACAATATATAGAACGCATAATAGCTCGATGGATAGGTTAGAGTGGTTAGCTTGGGTCAACCGGTACAAGATAGCTTATACCATGACAGTAGGGTTTGACAGAGTCCTACTAGGATGGTAAGTATATCTCGCTGGGGAATAGAAGATCTCATAGACGTGTTATACTAGAAAACAAAATATGAAAATATTTATTTTCTAGTGATGAGGTTATGTGGATAGGAAGACTCTCTATATATGAAATAAAGTTACCAGGATCTTTTACAACTTAATGCATAACATATTTTACATCCCAGTTTTATCAAATTTACTAGCGAGATTTAACTTAAGAGTCCAAGATTTTTAAACCTGGACCACTCGTGCCGTACTTTGCAGTTCACGTAACTCAAGTTGAAGAACAGTTCGTGACGTTGTCGTTCTGAAATCATGTTTGGAGGCAATTTGAGTATGTATGGCTAAAAACTATTACTGTTACATTCATTTTCATAATTCGATCACACCATTTACGACTACTAGGTTTTTTTGTTTTTGTTGTTATTATTATTATTAAGGTCAACCCTGAGGTGGGACGGGCCGGGCGACCACCCAGGGCCCCTGTTACACCAGGGCCCACTTTTATATATTTTAAAATATATATATATATATTAATTATGTAATAAAATATTCAACACAAAATTAATCTTAAATCTTTTTGATTTTATACTTTACTCGAGATTTTTCATATTTTATCTACTTTACAGAACTCATGAAAAATTAAAATATGAGGTTTTGTTAGTAAAATAATATCTTTTTACATATTTTCTCTTATTCTGCTAATGCTTTATATTTTTCTCTTCTTGCTAGAATATAAAAAATATTATTTTTTGATTGTACAATTCAGTTACGTTAGTGATTGTCACTAAAAAAGTTAAGTGAAACAACCCATTTTAAGACAAGTTTCAATATAGATTTGTTATTTAACTTTGTTAAATATGAAATAAAAATTAATGCACCCCAAAAAAAAAAATCTATATAATTGTAATTGAGTATTATGCACTCAAAAGGGAAGTTTTGAGCTTTGACTGTTTATTTTATACTTTGAATGAAAACGTTTTTTTCTTTTCTTTTCATATATGTGATTCTTAAAAAATTTCTCAAAATTTATTTATAAAATTTAGCCGTACTTTTATTTAAATTTCAATGTTTTTATTATGGTGAGTTACATTATTTTTCTTTATATTTTATTAGCTTAAGAAATATAAAAACAATCAGATACAACATTTAACACATTTCGTCCGGGTCTTTCAAATTTCAAGGCCGACTCTGATTACCATTGAAAAAGAAAATCTCTTACCCGTTAAGATGCCACTGGCCTCGAATAGTGCCACCAAGGAGGCTAGGGTCCGCACAAGTGGGCTTTCCGTTGACCTGATTGTAAGAGCACATTACGCTTGCAACTTTGCCTTCAATCACACAAGTCTTGAAAGGCACATTATATGTTTCCTCCAAATCCTGTTCGGTTACCTGCATGAGATTAAGTTCAAGGCTAGTTTAAGAACATCAAGGGTTTGAGAACTTTTTTTGGTTGCAACAACAAATATATATTTGATTATCTTCTAAACACACACATATATATTGTTACCACAATGAAACGTAACAACTGTTATACTACATTTATCCGTGATCCGACTCTTGGGTCACGAAGATGACGACCAAAAAAATAAATAAAAGGAAAATGCCATGAATGTTGGCGGCTCATGTCACAATATGACCTTGGGTAGTAACTGGGGTTCTTGCCTGGAATGAGATAGTTGTGTCATTCCTATTGGACAAATGTATTTTTTTCATAAGATAATTTATAATAAAAAAAATGCCAAAATTCCTATCCTGTCGTTCTCTACAAATATTAGATACCACATTTGATAGATTTTGGAACACAATTACAGTTTCTCTATTTTAATTGATTTCAATATTCTATTTCAATTTTTGTAATTCAATTTTTAATTGAGTTCGTAACTATTTCAATCGTATAGTAAAATATCAATTAATTTGTTGACGTCATTACGAATTTAATTATAGATTTTTAAATAGTTTTTTCACAATTAAAATAATAACAAATATCAATTGTAGATAATACTCAATAAATAAATAGATAGATAAAAATAAAATAAATATTTTAGATTAAGTTAGGTTGTGGATAAAGATAAGTTTTAAATTGTGCAGGTGGAGGAGAGAGAAATATTTTTTACTTATTATACTGTTTTGGGTTGAGTTAGAGATAAAAGTGGTCTCAAAACGTGTGGAGGATTTCAAATTAGGGGCAAGAGTAGATAAAAAATTAAAACTTCAAATATGTGCAGCTTTCTTTTTTTTTTTTCCCCTCAAACATCAAATATAAATAAAAAACCATTTTTTTTTCTTGAATAAAAACCAACTTATAAGTTGGTTTGTTCAAAGACAAGCTTAAGAATAAGTTGGTAAATTGGTTAGTGGGAAAGATATTGAGATTCTATGAAAGGTGCAACATAAAAGTTGAAAGGAGAAATATTAAAATTTTATAAAATCAAAAGTAAAATTTGAGTAGGTAATGGCCCCATATTTACACTTAATTAATCCCTCCTCGTTGCTACAGTGGCAATAATTTGTTTGATTAAAAATAATAAGGGAAAACAAGTCAAATTTTGGTGTTGGTGCCTCTTTATGTCACATGGTTTAAGGCTATGTTTGCTAAACTTAGTTGATAAGTTAGTTTATAGCCTTTAAGTGAATATCGAGCACACAACTTATGACTTATCATTGAAAAATTAGCTTATATGATAAAAGTGTGGTAAATTTAGCTGACAAGATAGCTGAAATAAAAATTTAACGAGCTGATTTGTAAAGCTACCCAAAAAAGTTTATAAGATAACATCGAACTTTTTAAAAAGTCTCGTACTACCAAACACAACTTATTTAAATACATAAAACATATAAGCTAGCTTATTTAATTATCAAACATAATATAAATACATTATATATTCATATATTATTATCTTCATAGTAAACGAGTAATTGCATTTTCATTCACCATTTTTACATTAATTACAATTTCATCCCTTATTTATTTCGATTTTCAATGTAGTATATTTTCGTATATTTTGGTAATTTTCATCCAATTCGAGATTCCAGCCTCATTTTACGTGACGCACAGTCGGTCCCATTAATGATTTTGTGACGTGGCCTCCATATCGCCAAGTCCTAATGATTATGACAGACTTTTACGAAGTACCTGCGCACAACATTCGACTCAGCTTCCAGATCAACAGTACGCTTCCCCTGCCTTTGATAACCCCTCATATTGTCCTCACCACCCCCACATGGCGGAGAGCCTCCACGGCTGAAAAACCTAACCTGAAACTTGATCCTCTTGATATACCGCCAATGTGGGCATACACGTGCTTGAATAATTTCAAATATCCATGTGCCGCCTCTTTAGTAAAAAATTCTCTTGTTTCCATCCCAATTTGAGCTCGAGTCAGGCGATTCGTATTTCAATTTCCCTCCAAGTTCGTGTCCGGCTGCCGAGATCTTATGCTCTACTATCCCTATCAAACAAAGAAAATAATGGCCCATTGATCCACTCGATGGCGAACACCTCATCGTCGATCGATGATCCCAAATTCTTGAATTCCACAGATTTGATGACCACTATTTCATCTAGTTTATTTGAATGGCTAAGGTTCGTCGAAATAATTTCTGTTGACATAATACTTCTTATTTTTGTTTTGTTTTTGTTTTTTTTTTACTATAATTCACATATTCGATACAACTTGGCAGTGTGGGCGTTACATCATGCCAGGAAATCATAAATGGCATCGACAAGGCGTCAGATCAACACTTCTGATGGAAATGAGAGACGTAATCTCAAATTGGAAAAAAATACCACAAAAAATATTATACTGGAACTCAAAAAAAATAAAGGACGAAAGTGCAACTATGACAAACCTAATGTGCGAAGGTGCAATTTTTCCATAGAAATAATGTCGAAAATTAGTGTAAAATGCAATAGTATAAATATATCATTAATGATGTTTCACATACGCACCACGGCATTGAAATAGTAGCGCTTGACTCGGTTCCAAGAATCGAGATCGTAGGCGGTGAAGTGCTTGCAACAAGCGGCAACTTTTAACTTATTTTTGGTGTCGTTGCCTTGCAACCCCCTCACATAGCTAACTGCGTATTGGGAGGTTAACCACGGGTCCTCACCAGGCGTCTCTTGGCCTCGGCCCCACCGTGGGTCTCGAAAAATATTCACATTCGGGCTCCAAAAGGTTAGCCCGGCCTGGCCTCCATTGTACATTGCCCTGCCCTCCGTAGAAACCACCTGAAAATTGTATAGCAAATATTTCAGGGCAGTGTGTAAGTTAATTACTAATTAATTTCAACAAAAAAACAAATGAAATTATTTGAACCACATTTTAATTTTATTTCATATTAAATGTTTGAATTATAAATGTTATATTTGTTAAAAACTGAGCGTCGAGTTACAATGAGAATCTTATGTACTGAATTGATATGTTTTAGTTCTTAAAATTTGAACTAATAATAGAAAAACAATACAAGAAATCTTGATGCGGGAAGAGAGTAAGTCGAGGCGAGAGTTGCACTTCTAACAAAATGAGTACACCCCATAATATATTAATAGATTCAGGCGTCTCATCTCATAAGATACAACTAGTACTTTTTAGAGGTTGTAGCACTTTAAGAATTCTGAGCTCTGGTGAACTTGAACGGAAAATAACTTACCACTATTTATAATTGTTCAAGTGTGATTTTACACCATATTCATATAGTATCTAGAGCTTAATTGTTGCATTTGTGGTGTATAAATTGCATATTTGTGCTTTAATTCTCTATTTGTTGGAAAGGTATTACGCGTGCTCGTTTTGTAGATATTTCCACATATTTGTAGAGCTTTGGCTATTGGAGGAGCATGGTGAGTGCCTAAGACTCCCGTGATGATGATAGATAGATGCACGGGTGTGAAAAATGGAAGAAACGAGCAAAACGGATAAAAACGTGCATGCTGAGATGTGACACGGGCTGTGACACGACCAACCAGCCCGTGTCAGAGGCCATGTCACCTCGCCAGGTACCTGACACGACCCGTGACACGACCTGTGACACGGTCGTGTCAGGCCGTGTCGCGACGCGGGCAGTTTTTAATCGCTTACCTTTTTCACTTAGGAGAGGACTTTTGGACTTATAAAAAGACCTATTTACCTGATCTTGAGCCCTAGAACGTGATTACGGAAGGAAGAGAGCCAGAGAACACGCAAGAGAAGCAATTGGGAAGAAGAGAAGATCGACGACAAGCTTACTAGTTTTTTTTTCTATCTTTTGAACTTGTTTTCTCATGTTGATTTTGAATATGTCTATGTATTTGATTTCAAACATGAGTAGCTAATCTTCTTTGATTCTAAGACATGGTAGTAGATTAATAGTTTGGGATTTTTGGATGATTTATTATAATTGATCGTTTTCTTTTGAACCCTATTCAAATATTTCGTGCTTATTTCATGAATTGCAACTGGCCATTGCTTTTACATGTTTGATGATATTGTTCATAATTCGAGAGATGAGTTCAATATAAGATCTTTAATATTTGACACAATTTGTTTACTTGAATCGAGAGATTAGTAGATAGTTGTGAGGATTTTTGGTCTTTTAATCTATTTGGAGTTGAATTGCATGTGTTGAGTGGAGATGCTAATATATGTGATTTAATCTACGGTTTTATCGATCTCGAGAGGGACGATAGGCTAATTTCGTGATCATCTTATAGGGTAGATAAAGAAAATAATTAATTGTGATATATCTGAAGGAACCCAACTGTTAATTGAACCCATAGTCTTAGAATCTACCATTCCCATATATTCTTCTTAAGTGTTTTTCTAGTTGTTTTCTTGTTATTGCTTTCTCATCTTTTGATTTATTTTCTTAGTTTAAGTTAATCAATCTCATATTACGATCGTCTAAATAAAGTTGACACTATCATAATCTGGTACTTGATTAATTGGTTGTTTGGTCTCTTGGGATACGACCTTGCTTGCCACATACTACGAGCAAAGCCGTACACTTGCGATAGAGCTTTAAAAATATAGGCGAACAATAATGTTCGAGACTTTTAGATCTTAAGAGTTCAGATGAGGTATGAGTGTGTTATGCAGCTCTGGACTTGTCCGTTTTACAGGATTCCTAGCTCAGGTAGGGAATTAAAACGGTCATCTACCAGTTAAGGCAGGTAATTGGACTGTTTTATCAATTAATAATGCATCACCTATCTTCGCATACTCTTCATCTGGAGTCAAAACGTGTAGATCCATTGTATCTATAGAGGTCCAAACGATTTGGGCCGATACCCAACTAAAATTCGGTTATTTTCTAGGGCATAAAATTAGAAAGAGTTTTGCAGCAAAAAGGTGACAATGAATGAGCCCAAGGCCCTAGGCCAACACCGACCCAAACAATCTAAGGTCGCCCAAGTCCAACCTGCAGTCCAATTGCCAAGTTCCAAGGACCAAAGTCCCATATCCAAGATACAAGGCCAAAGCCAAAGCCCTTGCTCATGCCCATGCTGAGTCGATTGGCCGGCGAGCAAACATGGGCATGCGTGTGGCTGAAGCCAATACCGACACTTGATTCATAGCTTTAGTTGTTGTGACTTCTACAACATTTTTTTTATAATAAAGAGAAATATTCTCATTTAAACCTTGGCGAAAGTTTCACTTTATACAAGACGAATACATCATGTAGTGTTAACTGAATTAAGCGTCTTGTTTCCAGACATACGATGGATATGTCTCATAAGTTGTAGCTCTTTCAAAATTTCAAGCTTCGGGGAACTTGAACGGAGCAAGAACTAAGAACTATGTATGATGCGTGAGGGATTCAGATGTCAAAAGTTTAGATGATGTATAAGTGTGCTCTGCAATTCTAAACATATCTTATTTATAGCACTTCTGGCTCAGGTAGGGAATTACAATATTCACCTGCCACTTATGGCAGGTAACAACCCACTTAAGTTTGTTCTAATGGGCATAAAAAGGCCAAACTGTTTTATCTCATGTTAGAACACCATATCTTTACTTACCCCTCATGTGGAGCCACAATATACCGATAAATTGCATCCGCAGAGGTCTAATCGACTTCATTCAAAACCTTACTGAAATTGAAAATTTTTTCTAGGCCAAAAAAGTGTAAATAAATTTGATGCAAAAAATTTATAAGGGTTGGACCCAAACCCAACACCGGCCCGGACCATCCAAGTCCAACTCATAGTTCAGTGGTAAAGAACCAAAGATTCTAGATACAAGGCCAAAGCCAAGGCCAGTGCCCGTGCAGAGCCGCCAGGCCGACCGACAAGCAGGCGCACAAGTGGCCGAAGCCAACACCAATACTTGGTGTGGTACATAATTTAGTTGTTCTCATGACTTCTCCAACTCTTAAACAAGAATAAAGAGAGTTATTGTTATTCAAGAATCTGAGATAGATATTGAATCCAACAATCAAGGTTCAAGTGCCTATTAATTTCTAATTATTGATTTCTCACTCCACAAAAATTAGATTGAAAAAATAAATATACCATTAGTATCTATTATAAACATATAATATTTTCTACACAAATTAATTCAATGGAAATTATTTTTTTTTTCCCATAAAAAAATTAGTCAATACCCGATAAAAACTTGTTTTTCATAACATGATATTGTAGCAATATTATATTAGCTTTAGCGATCAATTATTTGAAAACGGTCTGTAACATAATTGATTTCTAAAGGAACCACGACCCCAGTTGACTGTTAACGTTTCTCTTTTGAGGAACAATCCTGTTTCCCGTCTCAAAGGCATTTTTATGCATCCTATTTAGTGTTCAATTCAATAATGTTCACCTACTCACGGTGGGCACATATTAATATGTTCACCGTTTATGTGGTATGCACACATTGGTGATGTTAATATGTTCAAAAAAAATACATCACTAATGTGTGCATGTCACATAACCAGTGAGCATATTAAAATGTGTCCACCGTGGGTAATGGAGATTACTCGTGTTCAATAATCAAATTAGTGAGATTATTGTTAGGTGTTTAATAGTTAGAAAATTATAATTTTTGAAAATATATTATTGTATTTTGAAACTTAAATATCACATTTAAACAAATATATGATATTTGATAGGTCGAAAAATGTGCATGTTTTATGTATTTAATAGTGTATTTTTATATGCTTAATTTATTCGCATGTTTGTATTTTTCAATTTATTTACACCTACTTTGATATTTTATTATCTATTTTAAGCAATTTGAAGAATATTCGGAGAGGTCAATGGATAAGACACTAATATTGTGAAATCGGGCCAAGACGAAAGATTTGGGCCCTAAATTAAATTCAGTTATTTGGGCCCAAGAAAAATGAAGCTCACGAAATTAATGGATTGGAGCATTTTGAGATTTATTTGCTGGGGAATAAAATACTTTTGGCAAGCAGCAGAGCACACGCATCAACATGAAATTATTTGGAGGACTTTGATTAATTAGGGACACTTGGATTTATTTTAAGGAGCTGCGACGCATATCGGGGGGATTTTTTATTTTTTTACGCGAACAGAGAAGAAAAAGAAGAAGGGAGCCGATACAAAGGAGAAAAAGACACGCACTGCACGGACCGGGGAAGAAGGCTACACACGCGGAGAGAAGTCGCACTCGTACACGAGAGAGATTTCATACTCTCTTCTTTATCTAGTTTTATTTTTATTAGTATGTTAGAGTAGTATTTTTATCCAGTTTTAGGAATGTTTGAACTCTAACTTGAATTTGCCTATGAATTTAAGGATTTGAATTTATCGTTGATTAACCGAAACGTCGCAGGCATCAGCCTGCCTCCTTCCTTTGTCAATATATGAGTCATATCAACAATGTATAATGTTTATGAATTATGATGTTTGATATAGTTTGGCTAGCTACGTTGAGTATTCATTGTTTAGTTGCTAGAGACGAGACTTTAATCCGTAATTGTTATTGTCTTTGTTTCGTTAGTAGTAAACTAGGGGTCGTGCATCTCTAGGGAGAACATAAGTTAAATGGTCCGAGCTTATGTGTCCGTTGCTTAGACTGATCTATTTTCTTAATAATTAATGCTGCTAGTGCACTAAATCTAGAGAGCTTATTCTAGAATGTCCACTAGTTAGGTTTAGTCGAAGAGCCGATTTCGATTAAATAATCGGTAAGAGAAAATTCGGTTAACAGAGCTTGTTGTTAGCTAGGATTGGTAATTCGTTAGCAATTTAAAGAAGACGTCGAAATTATTAACGGTAGATTGAGATTGAGTGCTAACTGAACCGAAAATTGGACTTCTCTCATTTTATTTGATTTTTTTTTTTATTTTTATTTTTAGTTTTATAAATCAATCCCCCCTTATTCGCTTTCTTAGTTTTAGTTCAATTAACACGAGATTGTCACAATTTAATTCCTGCTCCTCGTGGGATCGACCTTTACTCGCCACTACTACTAGTTAGTAGAGGTTTGTTAAGAAAACTTTATTAAATTTAAATTTGCCGCGTCGCGACGCGCGGTCAAATTTTGGAATAACATAAATGTCATTTTTATTTTTTTAATTGTTCTATTTTCTACTATTTTTGCCCAAACTTGCAAGTTCTTTAGAGTAATATACATCTGACCTGGCCAATCAACTCCCACAGGGTGGCGTTCCAAGAGGATGCCGTGGTTATGACTTGAGGAAAACTGGTGGCGCCGGGAAAATTGCCGCCGAACTTGACTCCGGGTCCCGTATTCGAAACTCCATGAAGGGCCTCCGACCACCACTCATAGCCCGTAATCCCCAATCTAGGCACGGGAGCCGCATTATTGACAAGTAACCTAATTTTTTCCGTCAAATTCAGTCTCCCGATTAAATCCCTTACACGATATCCTACACGGATGGAGGCATTGCAAAATGGGAAGGTTTTGGTCATGGAGTTGGTCGGGTCGCAGGCAAACGGCTGCCGGGACTTGCAAGTGAATAATGATAGGCCGAGGACCATAATGAAAATATGAAAAAATGTAATTTTGTATGCCATTGTAATCATAACACAAAATTAGGTGTATTTGAGTGTGTAGTTATAGTGATTGTGTGAAAGAGTGAAGGACAAGGTGCTTTTTATAGAGGTGTTTTGTTGATAGTAAGACATAGAGCTATGGGGGGAAAATGAAGAAAATTAACTTGTGTACCATGTAAAACAATAAATATTCGTTTTACAAATATTTTAACATCATTAGTTTTGAAAAAAAAAAAAAAAA
>CACSLK010027773.1:13642752-13661969 GCA_902706635.1 Striga hermonthica
ACAGACTTTGCAATTAAATGCGCAACTCTGAATTACTAGTAAGGCGGGGTGTTACAGGTTAAGTTTAAGAAAAAGTGGTATGGTTAGTTGTTAGTGGATATATTAAAATAGTATTTAAAATAAAATTGTTAAAATTGATTTGATGTAAAAGTAAGAGAAAATGATTGGAAGTGATAGTTAGTTAAAATTAGTTAAAATTATGTGAGTAGATGAATAGTGAATTAAAGTTGATGTGATATGTAATAATGATTTGTTGATGTTATTTAATTATATAATAATATTGGAGATAGTGGGGTTGAGTTAAAGTTGAGTTAAATTTGAGTTTGAGTAAAAAAAATTACTGTACAACTAATAAACAATCACCCCCTTAGTGGTGCAAATTTAGTTTAAAAGTTAGAGAAAGTAGTCCTTCACTTTTTTATATATTTTTTTTATTTTTGGCTATTTTGGTAAATATCTATTATTATATAATAAGATCAAGAATTTACCTAATATAGTAGGTAAATTTTCACCTAAACATATCAAAATTTAATAAATTTAGAAATTTCTAAAATAATTCAAAAAAATTTTAAATGAAAATAACTATAGATTTATTTCCTTCTTCTAAGGAATTAGTAAAAAATTAGTTAAAGTAACTATTTTTTTTATTCCATTCGATCCTTTGGGAATAGATTTTTTTCTGATTTTGGATAATGTTTAAAAATTGATTTAATAAAAAAAAAAATGTTTCATTTTTATAAATTGTGTTTCAAATTCGATTCAATATAATTAATTACACACTTTCAGACACATAACTGGTGAGTCTTCACTTTTATCATACTTCCTAATTTATTTTTATAATTTTGTAATTTTTACATCATTTTACCTTTTTTCTTTTAATTTTTTCCCCTTCTTTCCACTTTCAGCTTCGTAATATGTTGAAAATCTTGTATCCTATATTTGTATATTAGTTGAAATCTTCATCAAGTTGTGAAAAAATTAACCGTCTTTATTAAACTATGTAATTATGTTTATCAATTAATAAAATTATTAATTTATTTATTTGTGAAAGTATAAAGCCTAAACCATTAAAATATAAAATACATAGTGTTTGGACAAATTTAATAAAACCTTTATAGCTAAAAAAAATAGATGAAACATTTTTTTAACAAAATAATGTACTTCATTGAATCGCAAGTTTTATATATCATATTGAAAAAATTATTCTATGATTTTTTTAATATTAAAATAGATGTCATCGCACCTATAAATGCATTTATATCTATATATCTATCGATATAAAAAGAACTAAATAATACCTTAAATAGTGAGAAAAAATTCATCTTAACATTTTTTTTACTAAATATAGGAATTCCAAATTATTTTAAATTTTTTTCCGCCTTCAAAATATGATAAATAGATTTATAAAATAATTTTAAATTTAAAATCCCATAAAAAGTTGATAATAATTTCAAAATTAAAATCGGATAATAAAATTTGGAGCACATATGTGAGTATCTAAGTAGAAAGAAAATAATAAATAATGTACACGATATATGTAAATGCCATAGATTTTAAACTCGGCTCAGGAATCGACCCGAGCAGGTTTCCGGGTCCCTAGGTCACTGGTTCAACCGTCCGGTTGCTAGATCAATTGTTTAATCGAATAATTAATTTAAAAAATTATATATATAGTATTTTTGTCATATAAATATATATAAAAGAAATAAATTTAAATAATTGCATATAAAGTTTGTATATCAAGGTGTTAGTAATATTGCATCTCATGATAAATATTTACTATATAAATATATGTACATAGTTTTTAATTTTAAAACCAAAAAAAAAAAAAAAAAAATATTTAAAAAAATATGGAGGCGGGTCAACCGGGTTGACCAGGTCGGATCAATGCCCGTGTCCATTGCTACCCGATCCGAATAATTGGATTGGTTCCGCCTCTATGTCGACCTGTCCGAGTTGAATAACTATGGTAAATATATGTGTTACTTTTTAAAAATTCACAACATATCTATGAAAATTATCAATTTGCCCAATCGGATGTAGTCTATAAATACACAAACTCCTTAGCCAACAAGAACATAATGCACACATGTGTGATTCTTTGCAAGCTTCGGGAGATAAGACAAGCCGTCTATGACAACAAATCAGAATAGGTGATTGGTTATACAATAGAAGATCAAAAGGTATTGTATTTGCATATATATATCATCGGGGCTCGTCCGACGACCACCAAACTCGGCGTGCACTTCCACCGGCGACCACCGCACGCTGCAGGACCACCGGTAGCACCAGGCGACGGCCCCACCAGCGCGCATCACCCGCAGACGGCACTAGGCAGTCATGCAGACATCACGCGCAAGGCTCCCCGGTGACGCAACAGGCAGTATAGCGACCCAACGACGCGACATACATCTTAGGCGATATGGCGACGGAACAAGCCACAGTGCGTAACGACTAGCTTCCCTCGGTGACACTCGATGACCTTCGGCGAGCAGCAGGCTGCAGTCGAAGACTCGACGAAGGCAGTGCACGATGTGAATATGGGCTAGAAGATGTATCTCATAAGTTTTCGTCCAATGTTGTAGGCTGTGTAATCGTATTAGAGTCGGCAATAATTTGAAAAGTAAATACTGTTGCGTTAGAATTTATTTTAATATGATTTGAATGTGCACATAGGTTGACGTTCCTCATGGAACCCAACAGAAGGTGCTCAGACAAATCATGTTGACGACGCCATTGGGAAGGACGAATGTGTAGATATAACAAAAGAGTTAGGCCATCAAGTGAATTTTTTCTTGCAGTTTTGGCTCGATCATGCCCATTTTCTTGAACAAGAGATCATCTGCAGAGGCTTAGTGTCAATGTTCGTCGAAGGGTTCGGTTGTATTATGATTTGACTTGCAGCGAATGATCCTCTTCTTCTCTAAATTCTTCTTGTTGGCACAATTTAGAGGTTGTCTATACTTAATGGTCTTCTCCGACCAAAACTGCACCCATCGATTGATTAACACTTGTTCGTCAGTGGCTTATTTGCGGAGTAGTAATAGGCGTGGAAGAGATGCTTGCATCCGTAAGAGAGGTGTAGATTTTTAGCTTTATTAATCTCGAATAGCTCGTTTGCATCCGGCACCACCTCGTTGAAAAGGAATCCGCTTGATAGAAGTCCCACCAAAGTAGATCCCATAGCGACATGGATAGTTCCCCGGAAGATGTCAGCAGTGTGTTGGTAGATGGGCAACACGCCTCGCAGAGTGCCTTCATGATCTTAGGATTTCATTCATTGGTGAAGAGCGAGGCGTACACAACACTGTAATCTCTACCTTCATCAAGTTGTTTCTGCACCGGCTGAGTATGTCCTCAGTCCACTCCCAATATCCTCTTGTGTAATGAAATTCACCGATTCGGTCTTTAACAGCAAGACGAGTCCCTTTCTCCATCGGCTGATGTTTGCCGTCAAGAACCACTAAATGTCTCTTTCCCCATATGGAAGTGCTCGTAAATTAAACCATCTTGTTTTCTACGATCACAAGAACTAAAAATATAATTGGAAACTAAAATTCAAAAAGAACTAACTAGCTTGGATTGAATATATTCGACGAATTGACTTACAAGTAGTTTGTTGAAAGAAATTTGTTCGAAACGGAGTATATGAAGCTTGATTTCGGCAAAAGCAGGCCACGTAATTGTTGGTACTTGTCACTCGGCTGCTATTAAAAATAAAAAAAAAAAAAATGATTAATAGCGATATATATAAATAGAAGTACCGAAAGACAAACGACTTGCTCAAGCTACCAAGGGCGGACGCAGACTTTAAGCACAACGGGGCACAAACTACGGTCGACAGTCAACGTCGTAGGTTAACGTCAAATCATTATTTAACCCATTAAAAAATAAAAAGATTAAATTTTGACAGACACCCTGTTTCTTATTTAATAGATAAGGTTGGATTTTACATTCTCATTTTAAGATTACTGCACATTTGATCTAATCCCTATATAGTATATACATTCCTGTAGAATAATTGTTTTTATATGTATTTTAGGAAGAAAAAAGAAAATAAAAAAGAAGTTGAGTATAGCATACATATAAATTCCACAAGTTAAAAAAATAACATATCATTGAAGGTCAAATAATTCTAAACATTTCTTTTTATTTTTTTATGTTGAAATAACATTTTTTTAATAATTAATATGTTTTTTTTTTATGTTAATTAATACATTTATACATAATATATATAAAAAGAAGGGATCATATGAGAATGATAGATAGTGAAAGAAATAAGAATGAGTCTAGCTCATTGGATCTAACATATCAATGATCTTGATCAAGTCAAATATTAAGTATGACAGTCAAACATGAGTGGCAGGTTTGTAAATAAGTGTATAATCTTAGGTCAAATATTTCCATTTGACCACTAAATAGGGACAAATTCGTCATTAAAATGCAATCATCCAACCAACACCCGTCAGCCCACCCCTTCATTATTAAACCCCACTCTCTCTCACATACTAACACACACTTACATAAACCATACCCTTACGCAGCACACACACACACACACGAAAATGCACACACACACACACACACACACTACAACCAAAGGCAGCGGCTGTCGGAGGCGAGACGACACGGCGGCTGACGGGGGTGAAGCGACACGGCGGCGGATGTAACCGAAGAGACGCGGCGGCGGACGGCGATGGACGACGACATTGCGATGCGGTGATGGACGGAGAGGAAGATATGTGCTTGTGGACGGAGACGAGGCGTCGAGCCAACTGACAAAGACGAGGCGGTGAGCCGGCGGACGAAGGCTATGCAAGGCGGCGGCGGAGGAATACGAAGAGTCGTTTCTGCTGACGGTGACGATTCTATGAGCGGCGAACTGCAGCGACGCGGCGCGACAGCAACGGCGGTCCGGCAACGGCTGCGTGTCGTGTGCGAATCGACGTCGGCGGTTTGCTGAAGGCGATGGTGGCTGGGAAAGAGATTTCATAATTGTGGATCTGTTCCATTCAAAATTTTGAATGGGAATTGTGGGGGTTTTTTATGTAGATTAGACACTATAGGGGCTAATTTGCAAATTTCAAAACTGTAATTAAACTAGTGACGTGTTGGGAATGTTTATTTGAAGAATTGATTAGAATAATTGTTGCTCAATTATATACTTTACTAAAAATATATAAAACATAGAATGTTGATAAATAATTTTAACAATATATGTATGGTTATTCAATTTAAATTTTCATTAATTTTTATTATTACCATTTTATTTTTTTAATTAATATTTTTATATTGTTGTTTGATTAAAAAAAATAGTATATACATACATAAAATATACGGTGTAATCTAACAGTTATTAAAGTGCAATTTGTCCAAGTGCACGGTGTTGGGTTGTATTGTGCATATCAAACCAATCTAACGCTTGTCCCAAGTCAAATTGAAAATGAACATAATTAATTAACATTTCCGGTTCGGGTAACCCAAACAATCTAAATAATTTATTATTTATATCAAGATTATATTTAATATGCTAATAATTTTATTTATTATATTTATATTATTTTAGGCTAAAAAAAATTGAGTCCGGTTGGTTCTGATTTATATGGTGCAATCTGACAGTAGTTAAAGTGCAACATGGCGTTCTATAAAGTGCAACTCTATATTTTATAAAATGCAACATACTGATGTATAAAGTGAAGCGATGATCAAATGTGGAGTGTGATGATAAAGTGCAACATGTTGTGTTATAAAATGCAATTTGATGATATATAAAGTGCACTAATTTATCTGATCACGTATAAATTATGTGTTTTTGAAACCTAGAATTAGTATACATAATTGAACAACGAATTAACCTAAATAATTTAAATAAATTATTATTTATTATTATAAAATTATATTTATTATATTGATATTTTTATATATTAAAATATTACATATTAGCAACTCGATATTTTATAAACTACAACATACTAATGTATAAAGTGAAGTGATGATAAAATGTGGAGTGTGATGATAAAGTGCAATGTATTTTTTTTCAAAGTGCAACGTGATAAGTTATAAAGTGCAATTTGATGATATACGAAGTGCACTAATTTATATGATCACGTATAAATTATGTGCTTTTGAAACCTAGAATTAGTAGACATACTTGAACATTGAATTAACATAAATAATTTAAATAAAATTAATACTTATTATTATAAAATAATATTTATTATTTTGATATTTTTATATATTAAAATTTTTAAACATTATTAACTTTATTTATCATTAATATGCATTTATGAGAATATTGTTTTAAATTACATATTTGGTCATGAATTAAATTAAAAAATGCTTCAAAATTAATAAGATTGCAAAATTGTCCCTCAACGCTATATATATATTATTAAAAAAAAATCAATTGAACCATAAATCCCTAATTTTAATTTGCAACTTTAATAAACATATATATTTTAAATTTTAATATTTTATGTAATAATTTTATAGTGTTTTTGGCATGTATAAAAATGTGTACAAAATGATATGGAGGGTAAATGTGTTGACGGTTGCATAGAAGTCGCGGATGAAGTTGAGAGCATCCTCTTGGGCGAGGCCATAGAATGATGGGAGTTGGTTAAGGTGGATGGTCTTGAGGTCGTAATTTCGGGCCGCCTCCCCGAGCACGAGGAACGAGGTGTTGTCTCCAATGATAGGTCGTGCGAAGTACCTCATGTTCGGGGGAGGTTGTGGAAGTTGATCTCCTTGTCCCGCCATCGATTCGGTTCCGGGTTCCGGTTGTGGTTCCTCGATGTTAAGCTCAACGAAGAGATCGAATGGTTGTGTCTCCTTTACGGCTTTACCTCGTCGTCTACCTTGCATAAAAACAAACAACCACTATACTCGTGAACGCATCAATGTGAAACAAGGCAAAATGCAAGAAACAAACACAAATTATCGACAAAAGCAAGAGAAATCAAGAGAAACACGGAAATTAACCAAGGTTCACAAAAATCAAGAGAAACACAAGAAAAAGAGACAATCAAATAGCAAACCAGGCGTCATATTTGCCTTCCCCGGCAACGGCGCCATTTGTTTAGTAAAGATTTAATGGGCAAAGGATAACTGAGTTACCCGACTCGGGTCGATTTCGAGGGAAGGCTATTCGGAGATTTGTCTACTAAATAATCGTCCAAATCACAAAAAGGGAAAATAAAATCCTAAACATTCTAAGAAATTGATTGGATGGGTGATTAACACTAATCGAACACTTAAAAACGAGCAATTAACTAAAAGCAAGGTCAAATCACGAGCAATTAGCAAACTAGATCACCGGAGTCTCATGCCATACCCATAACGGAATGATAATCAATCGACATACGGAATAAACGAGCTACGAGCATTAGATTGCTAACCCTAGTCGTCTAACCGAGATCAACAAGCAATTAACGACTCTATCTACTCAAGCAAGCAATCAAGTACAAGCATTTCCTCCATCATCAATCAAATCCAAATTTACTTTAATGAACATTATAAGTAAAAACGGAGCAAAACTGAAGTAAAGAGCTTTAAAACTAAATACTCATTCTTCCATTGTGTAGACGATGAAAAACGAAGTCAAAAGCTCGAAACTTGAAAGAAACCGAAGTCGCCGGAAAATCTCCCGAAAAATAGCATAAGCTCCTAACCTAGAGAACAAAAATAAAACATAAACTAATTTCTCAAAGAGGAAAAGTGAAAAATGAGAGATAGATCCTCAAAATGCAAAGGAACAAAAATATTTATAGTCCACCTCAAAACACACACTAAAACACGCACACTTAATAACACACTCTCGACCTAGCTATGATATTCACGAGCTCGCAGCCCTTCACACACGGATGTGCATGAGAAATGAAGCTCTCGACCTCGCATGAATTTCCGCGAGCATGCGCAGCAGGTGGGCAGGCATCGGCACTCTCGACCTCGCCGCAACATCCACGAGCTCGCGAGTAATGGCAGTGCAGTGCAGCGTGTGCATGAGCGCGCGGAGCTCTCGATGTCGTGCTGAATTCCGCGAGGTCGCGGGGCGTGCTGGGCAGCAGCAGGGCGGCATACGCGATGCTCGCGAGGTCGCGTTTTTCTGCGATCGCGAGTCGGGCTGGAGGGTGTGGGCGTGTAGACGTTGTGCGTCCGCGTGGTCGCGGGTCTCGGCGCGAGCACACGAGTGTGGATGTCCGGCATGCGCGCGGTCGCGGGGCACGACTCACTTGGGCCTGGCTAGGACTCGACATACTTGACCGAAAATGGTTCGCACGAATGGCTCGAAACTGCTTGTCTCTTGGGATTCGGTTTAACTCGTCTTTAATCCTCGGGAAATACCTAAAAATATACAACGAGCACGGAAAAATACGCCAAAATATAAAATGAAACGAAAGACACAAAAACACACGGAAAACAATAAAATGGACCGGTCGACACTAAAAGGAACCTAAAACCGACTCGATAACACACAAAAACACATAAAAATAAGCACGAAAACATAACAAACAACATTTTCCTTTTCACCAAACTTCATCACCCTCACCACCCTGTCCCTAAGTTTTTCCTCATATTGATGCTCCTCCTATCTTTGTCTCTCAGTTACCTCAGCCTCCTCCCTCACATGAACCACAAAAACCAATCTCTCCACCATCCACAGCACCTGCATCACCCACATCCACTGCACATCCTACTTCATCACCTCATTCATCCACTGCCTCTCATGGTCCCTCCTCTTCAAACTCCACTGTCCCTCTCATAGTAGAGTTGTCTATTGAGAATGCACATATATCTACTCCATTGTCTAACCCTGCAGGTACAGATGCTGGCCATCATCATCATATGATAACCAGATCAAAGACAGGCAATCTCAATCCAAGAGTATTTCTCACTGCACAGTTGGATACTCAAGCTTCTATTGATCACAAAGCAGCCCTTTCTCATCCTAAGTGGACACAAGCTATGCTTTCAGAGTACAATGCTCTAATGGCAAACAAGACTTGGTCTTTGGTCCCTTTCCCTTCTAATAAATCCATCATTGGTTGCAGGTGGATATTCAAACTTAAACATCATGCTGATGGCTCCATTGCAAGGCATAAAGCCCGTCTGGTTGCAAAGGGCTATAGTCAAATTGCAGGTTTTGATTTCTCTGAGACTTTTAGTCCAGTTGTGAAGCCTACAACCAATAGAGTTGTTCTCTCTATTGCCTTGATGAAGAACTGGCCTGTCAGGCAATTAGACATA
This sequence comes from Striga hermonthica, assembly GCA_902706635.1. Lineage (NCBI taxonomy): Eukaryota > Viridiplantae > Streptophyta > Magnoliopsida > Lamiales > Orobanchaceae > Striga > Striga hermonthica. Next base: position 13,651,999 of record CACSLK010027773.1, read on the forward strand.
AATAATGCCTTCTTACATGGTGACATTGAGGAGGATCTATACATGGCTCAACCCCCTGGCTTCACCTCTCCAACTAATCCTACTCATGTCTGTAAGCTGCACAAGTCCATCTATGGACTGAAGCAGGCACCTAGAGCATGGTTCACCAAAATCAAAGATGTTCTTCAAAAATTATCATTCACTCATTCTAGGTCAGACAACTCTCTCTATGTTAAGCAGACATTTTTGTAGTAATTTTGGGCATGTGGTAACCGAGGTACCCGACTCGGGTCGTTCTCAAAGGAAGGTTGTTCGGAGCTTCGTTCACTACCTAGTCGTCAAAATCACACAACCAAAATGGTCCTAAACATGCTACTCGCAATTTGGGGGTTTGAATTAAAGCTAGACTAATCTACGAAATGAGAGCAATTGAACACAATTAACTAAGCACGCAAGAAGATGAGAGAAATCAAGGGGAAAAGAGAGATTTTGGTTCGCCGGAGTCTCTATGATCAATCGCACACAAATAATCGAACATTGTCATGCTAGCTAAAACCCTAGGTAGCTAAACCAAACTCTAGCACAAACGAGCAAGCATTTAACTCCTAGTCACACTTAGTCAAGCATTCACGATCCAAAGATTCGATCTTTTCTTCCAAGCAACACAAGCACAATATCGATTTTCACAAAAGCAAACAAAGATATACGAAGTAATGAGGATTAAGACTAGGTACCCACTCTTACACGCACTTGGAAAGAGAAACGGAGTCAAAAGCTCGAAACTTTACTCGAAACAATGTCGCCGGAAATTCGCCGGAAAACTTGATTCATATGCTCCAAACCAAAATATAAAAAAAAGGAAAAAAGAAAATAGAGAGGATTTTCCCCACTTAAAAGTTGGGAAATGAGGATTCTTTTTCAAATTACAAAGCACAATGTCTACTTATAACTACACCACAAACACACACTAAAACACACACATTAAATGATGAAAACTCGCAGGATAGGTCGAACTCGCAGGGTAGGTCTTTGATTTTCGTAGCTTGATTTCGCTAGCTAGGTGGATTCACAGGATACGTGAGACTCACATGATAGAGGATGAAAACTCGCAGGATAGCATAAGGAATTCGCAGAATAGAGTGAACTCGCAAGATACACTGTTTTCGCGGGATAGAGCAGCATTTTTGAGGGCTCTAATCCGGCCTTGACTTGACTTTGAGGCTTGATTAGCTCCAACTTCTCGCACACAACTCCGATTTGCACGAAACTTGGACCAAAATTCTCCTTATTGAATTCTCTTCGTCCCGGTATGGCTTGGTCGGATTTTCCGAGTTGGATGGCTCGGTCGGCTCAGACGACTCGGACGGTATATCACAAATGACTATTTCTTCCTTCCGGCCCTACAAAACACCAAAACAAAAGAGAAAACGCGCAAAAATACGAAAACACTATACAATAACAAAAATACACAAAACACGATAAAATGGACCGGTCGACACTAAAACGAGCCTAAAAACTATAAATAAAGCACACAAACACACGAAAATAAGCACAAAAACACAATAAACAACTCCCCACACTTAACTCTTTGCTTGTCCTCAAGCAAACAAAATAACAAGTAGTTCGGAAGGAGAGATCGAACGGTCCAAAATTAGCAAACATGCATCATGTAGCTCTCATTATCATCCAGTTATTCACAAAAGTCAATTCAAACTCGAGGGCACGGTTCCTACATATGAACTTAACGAAATAAAAACAAGCCCCAAGTCATTCAATCATGATTCACCTAAGTCACACTTCCTTTTTACAATGTTAACGTGCAAAAACTAAAAACAAAAAACGATCAACTCAAGATATATGAACCGATAGAACAAGACCGTAAGCCAACCCTCGATTTTCTTTTCATTTTTATATATTTTTTTATATTTTTCTTCTTTTTTTTTTCTCGTGAGCACCTTTTTCCAAACGAGGTTTCCACGATGTAGCTTATCTAGGTGTGGCCTCGAGGGGTTTCCTCGAGTTTCCTAGACCGGTTTCCCGGGCTCATCACCCCAGTCCACGAGGTGATTCGGAATAAGAGGAGCCTAATCAGTACTTCATCGCGAACTCACTTTTTATTTTATTTTATTATTATTATTATTATTATTTTTTGTAGGGGGTGGCACACAAAGATACATCACGAATACAATCATAAATGTCACAAATCAATCACAACATATCAAAGTGTGTAGCATAACACGTTGTACACAATAATCGAGCATAAGGTAAGCATGATCAAGATCATCAATCAAGAACGAACGAAGGACAAGAAAGTTCCGTGAATCCACATGCGAGTTCCAATACCAACAAGTAATCATCTCATTTTATAAAAACCGTCAAAATCATTGGGCACATAAGGCATGAGAGCTAATAATGAAAACGAACGACAATCCCAACTAGCACCTAATCATCTTGCACCATTGGACTCACATCAAATCTTATATGGGGAAATTGACACAAACATAAGAAAAACAAACAAAACAAACAAAACCGGTCCACAAAACAAAAAATAAAGACCTAAAATAAGAGAAACGACACCTAAGCATGCATAATCATGTAAACCCCTCCCCCACACTTAAAACAAAGCAATGTCCCCATTGCTTGACCCAAAAAGCATAGAAAAGAGCACGTAATCACCATAAGCTCAAGCGTTCGACAAGATAAATGAACTATACAAACGAAAAAAAAAAAAAACACATAACACATAGAAAAGAAAGAGAAAGAGAAAATAAAGAAGGGAAAAGAAAGCGCTTACTCAACACGGTGGGGTCCCACCGTGTATCGAGGTGTTAGTCCGGTAGGAAGAAAGAGAAAATTTTGCCCGAAAGCCTCCTCGAGCTCGAAACAAGATCATCCGAACGGTTGTACGTGGTAAGCATAGACTCCATAATCCAACCGAATACTTTGACATTTGGTAGCATAGGAGAAGTCGAAAATTCCGTCCCACGACTTCAAATAAAGGCCACATGTGTGCGTCTCGGAGGGATGAAAACTATGAATCCAATAGTACTCAACGAAGACACAAGTATGCTTGAAAGCTCAAAATTCGGACCTCGAACCCCTCTTGAATCAACGTACAACCACAAACTCAACCGCACACCCAATTACATAAGAAGATTTCAAAACGACTTGCCACGAGCATCGAGAGTAATAATGCGTGAATGGTCCATTCAAGCACCCAATCGAGCAACACAACGTCTTCCAACCAAAAGTAACACAATGTTCATCCTCCATCAATAATCTACCAACCCAATACTCGAGCACCCAAATCAATTAACGAACCCAAAAAATTTCATCAAGTATAGCCAAGAGCAACAATCCCAACCTCCAAATCAACACCACATTCAATTAAAATCATAAATTCTTCAATTCAATCCCCAAATTTCAATTAATCAACACTAAGTTCTCAATCCCTAAAGAACTCCACCGAGGCAATCAACACAATTTCCCAACACAACTCATTTTTGATTGAAACGAACAAGTCGGTGTATAGCTATTATACCTTGCCGATTGTAATTGCCCAAAAAGTTTGTTGCTCGGTCTCCGAAAGAATCAAACCGTGTATCGAAGAACGAGCTAAATCATGGGAAAAATAGGCGGCTCGGTCACCGGGGTAATGAGAAGCCAAAGAGTGGTCGGAATTCAAGGATAAGGCCGGAAGTAACGGCTCGCAATTGCAGATCGAGCTCACCGGAATTCGGGGTTGCTGGGCCGGTCAGAGGTCGCAGCTAGGGTCGTTGGATGTGCAGCAGCTCGTCTAGTTTGAAGCTTGTCGTCAGAATCGGCCTGCGGTGGTTAGAGGCTTGATGTTGTCGGAATTGCGGATGAGACACGCCTGAGAATGAAAACTCGAAGCTGGTCGGAGCTGTGCTAAGCCGCTGGAAGTCAGAATCGCCGTCGAGCTCGAGGTGGTCGCCGGGCGGAGCTCAAAATCGTCGTATGGTGGTCGGGCCTCTTGGTCGCTGTGCACGGAGGTTCGGAGTCACGGAGCTCAGCTACCGGTTGCGTCGCCGTGGAGAAAGAGGTCGCAGCAGGCGGTGTGCGGTCGCCGTGAAAGGTCGACGCCGGTAGCTGATGACGGTGGTGAGAGGTTCTTGTTGCTGGCTCGCGGGTGGTGCCGCAGAGGAGGAAAGCCGCGCGTCACCGGTTGTTGTCAGTGCCGGAATCGATGCCTCTGGTGTGTACGACTTCAGAATCGAGGTCGCCGACTGTGGTTGGAGCCGGAATCGTGGTCGGCGGAGGTGAGAGAGAGATGACGGTGGAGGGGAGAAGATGTGCAGCTGCGGGAAAATTAGGTGAGAGAAAGTGAGCTGAGGGAGAATTGTTTGGGATTAGGGTTTGACCATGTGTTGACCTTGCTTTTTATACCCTGCGAAAATAGCATGCTTGCGAACTCAATTTAAAAGCCCGCGAATTTTCGGGTCTGTCCAAGCCTTGTAACTCGCAAATTTTCACAGCCCGCGAATCTGATTTCGAGCCCGCAAAATTTTGGGTCTGTCAAAGAATGGTAACTAGCGAAAATGGCTTAGCTTGCGAAAACAAATTAGAGCCCGCGAATTTTAGTAATTTCCATACTTAGGCATATTCCACTCATTTTCAACCCCCAATTTTCAAATCAACTTTCGAGCAAAATTTTTGCTCGATTCCTGGGCCCCTTTTTTTTTTGGCTCGGCTCTAACAAGTCGGTACTGCCGAGCAGGTCGGCGCGAGCTCTTCTCATTAATTTCCGTACTTACCCCAAATTTTCAACACTTCGCCACATTTTCAATCAAATCTCGACCTCGAAATCCGTTTTCACCCTCGAAAATCATGTGTGTCGTGCGGCTCATGGAGCTATTTATTCTCGATAAAAAGCGAAAAACGAGAAAATGCAATAATCGTGGGTTGCCTCCCACGAAGCGCTCAATTTATTGTCTTGAGCTCGACGTCCCCAACAAAAATCAACCGGGATCTAGGAAAAAATGCCGATCATGCCACGCCTTTGTATTTTCCAAGAGAAGTCCCGACGGTAGTACGGAACAAAGGCGGGCAAGGTAAGCTCTCGTGGCCGCATACTTGTGAAACCTAGCACGGATATCAACAACAACCAATAAGAGAGATGAATCTTTACGAACTGAGGCCCCATAATCGACCTCCGAAAATATAAAATATCCGTGGAGCACATCAAATCAATCCCGGGCAACGTTTGCACTAATTCGAACATGTACTCATCAAGCTCAAGCATCGGGAGTACGCGCGTAGGCACACTAAACTCCTCCAAATGGTCACGGTCCTCAACAATACGAAACGATGACCCAAAGGACATAGGAACCACCTCATACTCAACATCACAAGTCGAATTATCAATCAATGCACACCTCGGGTCCACGGCATCACATAACGGTTCAAAATTCTCCTCAACTCATCCATAACATCATTATCTACCACGTCCACCTCCTTAAAATCATCCTCCTGAGCACTATCAACAACGTCCGGCACAATCGAATCCTCAAATGAATGCTCTCCCATCCCGTACACAATATCAACACCCGATTCCTCATGCTCACTCTCAACACTAGAATCAAAGCTCAAAGCACTATCACCGAAAGAAAGAGTTGACATACCTAACGTGGATTGAGTACCATCGTAAACGAAGAATCAAAGCTCAAAGCACTATCATCGAGAGAGGGAATTTCTTTGACAATCAAATCGTCAATGTCCTCACTTATGTCAAGAGATTGAGTACCATCGTAAACGAGAGTGAGGCCCACCTCTTTCAAGGAGGCAAACCTATCCACCATAGCTCAAAATTCGCCTTCTAACCGGGTGCTCTCTCGAATAACCCTCGCCGATAGAGAACAATATCTACCGAGCGGAATGTGAGATGCATCCAAATCAAGAAAATAGACCACGGTAGAGTCGAACTTCGTAAGTGTACGTTGAAGAACGGATGGAATGGGAATGCACTTCCAACTATGAAACTCCTCAATGATCGACATAAGGCTCGCGAGTGCCTCTTGAGTGCTCGTCAAAACCTCTTGGTGACGTTCGGAAGGCGCAACCGTGGCTGGAAATGAAGCTCCGGTCCTCGATGTACGAGGTTGGCCAACCGATAGGTGCTCAAATGGTGGAGAAGATGGAACATGGAACTCGGTTTCTTTGTTTTCGGATGTGGAAGCCATTGAAGTGCGAAGGGATCGATTGCACTCCTCTAAGTGCTCCATAATCTCGGCTATATTGACTCGAGAAGATTCTCGAGTCGGCTCAGGTGGAGATGTCGCAGCGTAAAAATCTGGAGACGGAGGATGATAGTGAGGCATCTCGTCTGGACCTGGAGAGTAATAACCAAAATCGCCGTGAGATGTCGCTAAAGAGTGGCTCGGGTACGGATAAGGCGGCCCTCCATACGAGTACATCTCCTCATGATAGTTGCCGGGGCATCCACGAGACGAGCTACCGGCATAAGCATAACCATACGGATCCATCGGAGCTCCTCAAGCGAAATACCTCGCACAAACCACCAAGGCACACGAGGCAAAGGAAAGAAAACACAAAACGAAACTAACACGACATGATATGTACACGAACACACAAAGCAAAAAGCAAGATAAATCGAAAAACAAAGCAAGAACCAAGAGAAACACGCGAAATTAAGCAAAATCCACAAAAAGCAAGAGAAACACGGAAACAAACAACAACTAGATAGTAAACTTGGCGTCCTACTTGCCTTCCCCGGCAACGGCGCCATTTTGTTTGTAGTAATTTTGGGCATGTGGTAACCGAGGTACCCGACTCGGGTCGTTCTCAAAGGAAGGTTGTTCAGAGCTTCGTTCACTACCTAGTCGTCAAAATCACACAACCAAAAAGGTCCTAAACATGCTACTCGCAATTTGGGGGTTTGAATTAAAGCTAGACTAATCTACGAAATGAGAGCAATTGAAAACAATTAACTAAGCACGCAAGAAGATGAGAGAAATCAAGGGGGAAAGAGAGATTTTGGTTCGCCGGAATCTCTATGATCATTCGCACACAAATAACCGAACATTGTCATGCTAGCTAAAACCCTTGGTAGCTAAACCAAACTCTGGCACAAACGAGCAAGCATTTAACTCCTAGTCACACTTAGTCAAGCATTCACTATCCAAAGATTCGATCTTTTCCTCCAAGCAAAACAAGCACAATATCGATTTTCACAAAAGCAAACAAAGATATACGAAGTAATGAGGCTTAAGACTAAGTACCCACTCTTACACGCACTTGGAAGGAGAAACGAAGTCAAAAGCTCGAAACTTTACTCAAAACAATGTCGCCGGAAATTCGCCGGAAAACTTGATTCATATACTCCAAACCAAAATATAAAAAAAAAAAAAGGAAAAAAGAAAATAGAGAGGATTTTCCCCACTTAAAAGTTGAGAAATGAGGATTCTTTTTCAAATTACAAAGCACAATGTCTATTTATAACTACATCACAAACACACACTAAAACACACACATTAAATGATGAAAACTCGCAGGATAGGTCGAACTCGCAGGGTAGGTCTTTGATTTTCGCAGCTTGATTTCGCTAGCTAGGTGGATTCGCAGGATACGTGAGATTCGCAGGATAGAGGATGAAAACTCGCAGGATAGCATAAAGAATTCGCAGGATAGAGTGAACTCGCAAGATACACCGTTTTCGCAGGATAGAGCAGCATTTTCGAGGGCTCTAATCCGGCCTTGACTTGACTTTGAGGCTTGATTAGCTCCAACTTCTCGCACACAAATCCAATTCGCACGAAACTTGGACCAAAATTCTCCTTATTGAATTCTCTTCGTCCCGGTATGGCTTGGTCGGATTTTCCGAGTTGGATGGCTCGGTCGGCTCAGACGACTCGGACGGTACATCACAAATGACTATTTCTTCCTTCCGGCCCTACAAAACACCAAAACAAAAGAGAAAACGCGCAAAAATACGAAAACACTATACAATAACAAGAATACACAAAACACGATAAAATAGACCGGCCGACACTAAAACGAGCCTAAAAACTATAAAATAAAGCACACAAACACACGAAAATAAGCACAAAAACACAATAAACAACAAATCACACAATTGTTTGGCTTTTGGTCTACATTGATGACATCTTAGTCATTGGAAATTGTGCTAATGAAGTTCAGAAAACCATCACTCAACTTAGTGCAGCATTCTCTCTAAAGGACTTAGGTGACATTCATCACTTTCTTGGAATTGAAGTGGTAAGAACCACTGATGGGATGCATCTCTCTCAGACCAAGTACATCAAAGATCTTCTAACTAAGTTCAAAATGATTGAGGCCAAGCATGTGTCTACACCTATGGTCACAACTCCTATTTTATCAAAGAATCTTGGCTCACCTATTGAAAACATCTCAGATTACAGAAGTTTAGTAGGCTCTCTTCAATATGTGACCATCACAAGACCTGACATTGCATTTAGTGTCAATAAGGTTTGTCAGTTCATGCAGCAACCTCTTGACACTCATCTCAAGGCTGCAAAAGAATTCTTCGGTTTCTGGCAGGTACACAAACTGATGGCCTTCAGTTTACCAAGAGATGTTCTCCTCTCCTTACTGCCTTTTGTGATTCTGACTGGGGAGCTGATTTGGATGATAAAAAATCCATCACAGGGGTTTGTGTGTATCTTGGAAGGAACCTTATTTCCTGGTGCTCCAAGAAACAATCTTCAATCTCTAGATCTAGCACAGAGGCAGAATATAGGAGTCTTGCACATGCCACAGCTGAAGTCACCTGGATTCAGTCTCTTCGAAAAGAGCTTCATGTTGCTTTGCCACTAACCCCTATAGTATGGATTGATAACCTCAGCACTATTTCTTTGGCAAGCAATCCAGTTCTTCATGCAAGAACTAAGCACATCGAAATTGATCTACATTTTGTGAGGGATCAGATAGCCAAGAAGCTTCTCAAAGTTCAACATGTACCATCCCTAGATCAAGTAGCTGATGTCTTAACTAAGCCACTTTCTCATCAATTCTTTACCAGGTTACAGCAACAACTTCAAGTTCTTCCTTCACCGGCCTCAGAATTGAGGGGGAGTGATAAACCATATACTCCAAACAACACTTATACTCTACCCTCTAGTTAATTTAATGGTACAAGGATAACTTTATTTTTCACCTCATTTCTGTTTGGTCCTTCACAGCTGTAAATCTCGTACCATTCCCATGCATGGGCACGTGTCACTTTTCTGTTGGTTTAAGTGTTAGGGCTAGCTTGTTCTAGGGTTGCAGCAGCCTTCTATATAAGGCATGTATATGTTCTCTCTACAGCAGCAATTACCATTTTACTACTTATTTTGTAAGCTTTGGAAATTTTTACGATATTATATCATATAAATTTGATGTAGGATATTATACTGGACCCATTTTAAGGGATAAAGCGGATACATATTGGAAGATAAACTCACTAAGACATATAAGCCCAACGATAGGGGTCAAGCCCAACTTGGGCCCAAAAGGTACACTCCCCCTATAAAAGGGGGCCAAGGTACCTCACTCTCTCACTCTCTCTATTCATTACATTACTACACTTTCTCTCTCTTGAGCTCAGCACCGACTTAAGCATCGGAGGCCCGACGCCGGGGCCACCCCCAGCGTTGGGTTCTGCAGGTACGGAGGCCGGTTCGAGTTGAAGGAGCCCAGGTGAAACTTATTCACTTCATTGGCGCCGTCTGTGGGACCCGTAAAAAAAGTCAAGCGGAGTTCCAACTGAAAAAATTAAAAAACCTCCTTCTTCTCCACCGGCCACCGCCACCACATGCCGCCGGCCGCCGGAAAACATGCTCTGATCGGAAAATCGTCTACATCATCATATAGATCTCCTCAAGGTGGTTCTACCATTAAAATTTCATGAAAAAATTCCTTCGGGAAGACCTTCAATTTCGCGGTCAAAGTTTCCAGATCTAGTATGAAATCGGTCAAAATCGGGCATTCTA
>CACSLK010027773.1:13666340-13681256 GCA_902706635.1 Striga hermonthica
ACTCTCGGTTTTCGACCTCCGCGGTCTCGACGCTCGGTTTTCGACCTCTGCGGTCTCGACTCTCGGTTTTCGACCTCCGCGGTCTCGACTCTTGTTTTTCGACCTCCGCGGTCTCGACTCTCGGTTTTCGACCTCCGCGGTCTCGACGCTCGGTTTTCGACCTCTGTGGTCTCGACTCTCGGTTTTTGACTTCCGCGGTCTCGACTCTCGTTTTTTGACCTCCGCGGTCTCGACTCCCGGTTTTTGACCTCTGCGGTCTCGACTCTCGGTTTTCGACCTCCGCGGTCTCGACGCTCGGTTTTCGACCTCCGCGGTCTCGACGCTCGGTTTTTTATCTCCGTGGTACTTCCGCGGTCTCGACTCTCGTTTTTCGATCTCCGCGGTCTCGACTCTCGGTTTTCGACCTTCGCGGTCTCGACGCTCGGTTTTCGACCTCCGCGGTCTCGACGCTCGGTTTTCGACCTCCGCGGTCTCGACTCTTGGTTTTCGACCTCAGCGGTCTCGACTCTCGGTTTCGACCTCCGCGGTTTCGACTCTCGGTTTTTGACCTCAACGGCCTCTCGACTTTCGGTTTTCGACCTCAGCGGTCCTGATTCTCAGTTTTCGACCTCAGTGGTCTTCATTCTCGGTTTTTGACCTCAGCGGTCTCGATTCTCGGTTTTCGACCTCAGCGGTCTCGACTCTCGATTTTCGACCTCCGCGGTCTCGACTTTCGGTTTTCGACCTCAGCGGTCCTGATTCTCGGTTTTCGACCTCAGCGGTCTTCATTCTCGGTTTTCGACCTCAGCGGTCTCGATTCTCGGTTTTCGACCTCAGCCGTCTTCATTCTCGGTTTTCGACCTCAGCGGTCTCGATTCTCAGTTTTCGACCTTATTAACAAATCTTTCGGTTTTCGACCCCGAAATCAGATCATTAAGTTTCCGACCTCCGTGGTCTTTCGGTTTTCGATCTTGAGATCTCAAAGCTCATTTGGAGGATATTTCAGTGGTCATTCGACTTTCGATGCTCGATCTTAGCGGCAAGTTGAAGAAAACAACTCGAAGAGGCATTTCACTCTTGGATCGAGTTACGCTTACTCGACCAGAGTGGGGGGACCAGATGATATAGGATATTATACTGGACCCGTTTTAAGGGATAAAACAGATACATATTGGAAGATAAGCCCACTAAGACATCTAAGCCCAACGATAGGGGTCAAGCCCAACTTGGGCCCAAAAGGTACACTCCCCCTATAAAAGGGGGCCAAGGTACCTCACTCTCTCACTCTCTCTATTCATTACATTACTACACTTTCTCTCTCTTGAGCTCAGCACTGACTTAAGCATCGGAGGCCCGACGCCGGGGCCACCCCCGGCGTTGGGTTCTGCAGGTACGGAGGCCGGTTCGAGTTGAAGGAGCCCGAGTGAAACTTATTCACTTCAAAATTATATCACTATGTTTCATGTGTTAGGTCTTTGTCTCATGTGTTTCCTATTAGTCGTTCTGATTGACTTAATTATTTTGGTGTGGAGTACTATAAGAATATTATTATAATTATCTTTCAAAAATCATTATAATCCGTTACAACTCATACTTATATGTGAAGCGGAATAGCAAAATTGTAATATACAATGAATCTAAAAGCATATTACTTTACTTGCTGCAAACATTTACAACGCCCAACTCAAGTTAAACGGGTCAGCCCTAGCGGGTTTCGGGCTAGCCCTAACGGGCTTCGGTTTAAATGGTTCGGGTCTAAAAACACCTGATTTAAATGGGCTACCAATAAAAAGCCCTAACCCCTGTTTTTTTCCGGGCTAAACGGGCTGGCCCGTCGGGCCAAGGACTGTTTAACATCTCTATGTATTGTGCGTCTAAGATTTTTTCAGTTTTAATGTTTTTTTGATTTAATTTGATGAAAAAATTGATATTGTTGAATATTATGCTAAAATCATTCATGCATTTATTGTTTATGTATATTGTGTCTATGAATTATTTCTATGCTAAATTATTTGAAGAATACGCTAAAATCATGCATGTGTACTTACTATGTATTATGTGTCAATTAAAATTGATCAGCTTGGAATGTTTGCAATTATGGTATAGATGAATTTATATTTTAGTTTTGAATTTATACGGATTTTTTAAAAAGGCAGCTTGCATGACATTGTCTTTTAATATTTAGGCTGGAAGTATATTATATAAACTAGTACAGTACCTGTGCGATGCACAGGGTTTATTATTTACGTCCCTTTTAAAAAGCAATTTTCAGTTAAAATTCAAAGTACCTACTAAAAGAAAGATCATATAATTAATAATTAAGAAATTAATAAATATAATAAAAGTAAAATTTATATATTACTTAATATTGTCTTATATACAACGTTCATGGTTTGATTATTTGGCACACCATCGTCGCCACAAATTAGGATTTTCAAATCATTTATGTTTGTGACACGGGAGACAACAACAGACAACTGGCCATCTGGTTTTTTAAGAAATAAGCCCACATACAAATGATTGTCCCTGCTCTTATTTATAGTCATGACATAATAAACCATAATGGAAAACTACCAACGTTGGATTTTGAAAGGAATTCTAACATCAGAAGGAGTTATAGCCATTCTTGAAATTAACAAATTATCACCTGCGTGATCGCCAGTGAATATCTTACACCTGAGAACGTGAGTGAAGAACTTTGTCACAACCAATCGTGTCCCATTACAAACCCATAGAAGAGGTATAGTTACAAAATATCAACTTAAAAAAGATCGGATTAGCATAAAAAATAAGATCATGCTTATCAATGTGACATAATGTATACCAAAATAAATAGAGTTTGTTACAATTTAATTTAGTTAGGCTTTGTGGGTTGATTGAAAAATAATATTTTTTTATATATGTATCATTTATAAAATATCGAGATTTTTTATGTAATATTTAACTCCAAATAATCCGAAAAAAGTGTAAAATTTGTTACCAAAAGAAATTCCAATAATTATCGGCAATATATTGTGTGTAAATAACTATGAAGTGTGTTACAAAAATAATAATATATTAAAAATTTTGTTATCAAAATTTGAGATTTGTTATCACAATCAAATCAAATTTATTAACAAAATTCGAGATTTGTTATCAAAATATGATCAATTTGTTGCCAAAATATGAGATTTATTATCAAAATTCGATCAATTTTTTTACCAATATCCGTTAAATTAGTTGACATGTGGGGACCATTGATAATGTTTATATTAGTAAGTCAACAATTAATCTTTGATTTTAAAGATTATATGTCATATCAATGTGACATAATGTTTATCAAATTAACGGAGTTTGTTATAATTTAATTTGGTAAATTTTTTTGCATTGATTGAAAAATACTATTTTTATTTTGATATATATCATCAAATCTCGAGATTGTTTTGGAGTATTTAACTCCAAACAATCTGAAAAAAAAAAATGTGAAATTTGTTACCAAAATAAATCCCAAGATTATCGGCATTATATTGTATGTAAATAACTATGAAGCGTGTTACCAAAAAAATCAATATTTTAAAAGATTTGTTATCAAAATCCGAGATTTGTTATCACAATCAATTCGAATTTGTTAACAAAATCTGAGATTTGTTATCAAAATTACCAAAATCTGATTAAATTGGTTGACATATGAGGCCCATTGATATTGCTTATATTAGTAAGTCAACAATTACTTTTTACTTTTTTATTTTGAAGATTATGTGCCATATCAATTTGCCAAAATTAATGGAACCTGTTACAATTTAATTTGGTAAGACTTTTTGGATTGATTGAAAAATAATATTTTTATTTTGATATGTATCATTTATCATATCTCGTGATTTTTTCTGCAATATTTAACTCCAAACAATCCGAAAAAATTGTGAAATTTGTTACCAAAAAGAAAATCCTAAAGTTTATCGGCAATATTGTGTGTAAATAACTATAAAGTGTGTTACCAAAAAAACTAATATATTAAAAGTTTTTTATCAAAATTCGGGATTTGTTATCACAATAAGATCAAATTTGTTAACAAAACAGAGATTTGTTATAAAAAAAATATCAAATTGGTTACCGAAATCCGAGATTTGTTGTCAAAATCCTATCAAATTTGTTACCAAAAATTCGATTAAAATAGTTGACATGTGGGGCCCATTGATAATGATTATCTTAGTAAATCAACAATTAATCATTTATTTGGAAGATTATGTGTCATATCAATGTGACATAAAGTTTACCAAAATTAATGGAGTTTGAACAATTTAATTTGGTAAGGTTTTTGTATTGATGGAAAAATAATATTTTTAATTTGATATGTATCATTTATCAAATTTCGAGATTTTTTCTACAATATTTAACTCCAAACAATCCAAAAAATTGTGAAATTTGTTACCAAAAGAAATTCTAAAGATTATCGGCAATAATTGTGTGTAAATAACTATGAATTGTGTTAGAAAAAAAAACATATATATTAAAAATTTTGTTATCAAAATCCAAGATTTGTTATCAAAATAAGATCAAATTTGTTATCAAAATCCGAGATTTGTTATCAAAATCCGATCAAATTTGTTACAAAGTTCGAGATTTGTTATCACAATCGGATTGAATTTGTTAACAGAATCTGAGATTTGTTATCAGAATAAGATCAAATTTGTTACCAAACTCCGAGAATTGTTATCAATTTTAAGATTATATGTCATATCAATTTGACATAATATTTACCAGTATTAATGGAGTTTGTTACAATTCAATTTGGTAACACTTTTTGGATTGATCGAAAAATAATATTTTTATTTTGATATGCATCATTTATCAAATTTCGAGATTTATTCTGCAATATTTAACTCCAAATAATCTGAAAAAATTGTGAAATTTGTTACTGAAAGAAAATCCCAAATATTATTAACAATATAGTGTGTGTAAATAACTATGAAGTGTGTTACCAAAAAATTCGACATATTAAAATATTTGTTATCAAAATCCGATATTTTTATCTCAATCAGATCAAATTTGTTAACAGAATCCGAGAATTGTTATCAAAATTAGATCAAATTTGTTACCAAAATCTGAGATTTACAATCAAAATTCAATCAAAGTTGTTACCAAAATCTGATTCATTACCTACTTTCTTTTTAAAAAGTAATTTTGTATTTAATTCATCTAATAAAATAGTCATCTTACCAACAAAAATAGTAAGAAAAGAAAATATAATATAATATTGTACACTTGTTTATATACAAAATAAGAATGTATCATGCATTTAAATAAACAAAGTAAAATTAATATTTTGTTTCGAAGAAAAAAAAAATTTATACGTATTGTGCCGAATTCAAAATGATAAGATTGGTTTAATTGATTCTAACATAACATCTAGCACAAAATCCGTTGCATGATTTATCATATCCAACCTATTTTTTGAAATGAGAGATTAATTAATTACTTAATCAAATTATATTATTATTATGCGTGGGCCCACTAAATTTACTTAAATTAGTAAGTCAAAACATTATTTTTCAAGTCAACCTTACTATTTTTGTATTTTTCCAACAACCTCTTTATATTACTATAGATTAGAATTTTTAATACAAATTTGCTTCCACCAGCCAATGGGTGAAATATTTAATCTAACAGTACTATGGCATTAGGCTGCGAACATGATACATATTGGATTTGAGCTGAATCTTTAAATATTTTTAGATTGAAATATACGGCATTGTTATTGAGTAATTGGATGACTCGACTTATGGAGTCATCCACATTTATTCACCAATAGTGTATTGACAGGTATCCTGCAATAAATAAACTTTGGATATGTGTCAATACATTAAGTGGTGGATGACTCCATAAGAAAATCATCCGATGGCTCATATAATTTTTGTGGATCTAAAAAATAAGTAAAAGAAAACGATATTTTCTGTGGAATTGATTACAGAAAAAAAAAATAAAAAAAAATATAAAATTTGGTGTTGTAACTGTTTTAGGAGGGAAAACGAAATAATAAAATTTAATGTTGCTAGTGTTCTAGGAGGGAAAACGAAAATAATAAAATTAAATGCCACGTCAACATCCCGGTTAAATATACAGTTGAAGTTGGTCAGAGGACCAAAATTCTAAATTCTTTTTTTTTTTTTCAGATAATGGATCAAAACAAAAATGGACAATTTGATTAAATCCAAAATGGAGGTCAGATAATATAGAAGGACCAAAAAACCTTGTTTTATCCTCAATATTATGATGCACGCAACAAGTAAACTACACGTCCCTTAGCTTGAAAGACCTTTATAAGTTTATTATGGCTTCACCTCCTCAACTGCATTTTGGATCGTAACGACATGTTCAATATTCTCACCAATGTGAAGAATGTGTTCGACCAATGGGATTCTTCGAATTCCAAGTCGATCCACGACGCTCAAATGCCTGCATGCATCGATTTTGAATCTAATGCGTTTTTTTCTTCCTTTAAGGACATGAACTTTCTCAAATGCAACTAGATTTTTCACAACCCCATTTGTAGAGGCAAAAACCATTATTGTGTCGTGCCCATCCATTTGCCCTTGGTTCTCTACATCAACTTCTAATGCTAAAGATAAAGTGTCACATTTTACCCTAGAAACCCTAATAGCTTTACTTGATAGGGTCGTGTTGTTGATAGCTTTCGTACTTTTTATTAGTGGGATGGAAATTTTTGTTGGGCCGTGGGCTATCGTGCGCTTGAAGTTAGTGAAAGTTAGCCCGTATCCAAATGGGAATACGATCGTGCCATTGTAAAATCTGTAAGTTCGGCCAGGATAGCTTCTTTTCGAATCAGGATGCATGTTCATGTCACTCATTGCCACTTTGTCTACATAGTCTTGAGGATACCATGTCATGGGCAACTTCCCTCCTGAAAATACAATGCAAAATTTTTAATGTCATAACATTTTTTTTCTCTTATATATGTAATATTTGTGAATTTAGTTAAACCTCTTAGCACGTTTTTTTTTTTTTTTTGTTCTTATATACCTGGATTGATTTTTCCAAATAAAACGGCTGCAATTGCCATTCCACCAGACTGACCCGGATACCCAGCCCACAAAATGGCTCCAATATTGGAGTTGTTTTTGGCGAACGAGATATCAATAGGGCCACCAGACATCACGACAAGTATTACGGGCGTTTTTGAAGCACCGGCCACCCTTGATACAAGCTCCTGTTGGCGGCCCGGTAGTAACAGCCCAATCCTATCCAAGCCTTCACGTTCGATGGCTTGGCTGAGGCCCATAAATAGGATTGTGACATCAGCATTTCGAGCAGCCTTCTCAGCTCGATCGAATTCCTCGTTCATGGTGCAAGTGACGTCAGTGCATCCCATTTCATGAACAATTATGGTGTTTTTATCAACATAATCCGATATTCCTTGTAAAGGATTAATGTAGTCACATGGAATTCCTGGATAAATAAGAAACAACGATAATTGAAATTAAAAATGTGTGTTTTCTATTTTCGTCAAGTACGTTATCGAAACCAATAATTTGAAGAGATAATTTTAAAATTTGAGTTTTTTTTATTAGAGTAAAAAATGAATTTTTCATTCAACATTTGATCCAATTTTAGTTGAAAAAAAAAAAATGATGATTATCATATGATATAAATGATTTATACCAGCATAGTTGCCTATCATGGTATTCGTGGCATTTGAGTTGGGCCCAATAACGGCAACAGATCGAAGCCTGCCAGCGGATAGTGGTAAAAGTTGATTATTATTTTTTAGCAGAACAATGCCTTGTTGGGCTGCTTCAAGTGCCAATTTTTTATGATCCTTTGTGCATACGTGTTTTGGACCCAAATAACCATATCGCTGGTATGGGCCATCAAACATACCCAAGCGCATTTGGACTGTAAGTAAATGGGCCAAGGCCACGTTCACATGGCTCTCACTTAGTTTTCCCTCTCCTACTGCTGCTTCTGTGTGGTTCGTAAGGAAAGACCCACAATTCAAGTCCAAACCTACATTTATTAGGAAAATAAAATGGTTATGTCGAAATTATCTTAATTTGCAGATTATTATTTTTTTATGCCATTAACTGTTATTTTTATAAATGAGTATTGATAGAAGAATTTATCTGATAGATACATTAATAAATTTAAATTATATATATAATATTTTTGTGAAGTTGAAAATTATTTATGTTAAAATCATATAAATGAGTTATATATTAGAACAATATATTATTTGTGGAATAATATTTTTAATTCATGTAATATTTCGATATGGTGTGTACTACTAAATGGCAATAAAATATATAGATAATTTGAGTTTGCAGTTGTACCAAAATATTAATTTGAAAAGATATACCTAAACTAATTATTGTAAGATAATTTAAAAATGTTATTAAATTAAACCATTTTTTGCCTAATATATCTGAAGCCAGTGGCAAACCGACCAAAATGTAGCGGAGTAAAATGCAGTGCGAACTATTTGAAACTGAACTTGACTTAGACTTCGCTCTATTCTAGAGTAGATCGAGCTCCACACTAGAATTAAGACAAAGTGTTGGAAACGATCTGGTTTCCTATGTACGTACGAACCTGATCTAATGGCAAGAGCTGCTGCATCTTCCGGCGTGCTTGTATATTTTTGTTGTCTATAGAAAACATCCACGGAATCACAGTCGGAGACAATGTACCTATTTTAAGCCCCATAAATCGGGAAGAAATAAATACCCCTTTAGAATTTCAATTTTCATCGTATGGTTTCATCGTATGGTAACTTAGTCGTTTTTTAGGAATATAAAATATCATTTACCCTTTAAGTTTCCACTTTTTTCGAATGGTGTCCATAAGGAGATCGGGGTCGGCACAGGTGGGCTTGCCATTGACCTGATTGTAAGAGCACATTATGCTTGCAACTTTGCCCTCAGACACACAAGCCTTGAAAGGCACATTGTATGTTTCCTCTAAATCCTGTTTGGTTACCTGCTTAGATCACATGTACTTTTGGTAATGAATGAAGAAAATGTCATGACCAAAATTGGAATCTTATATATATACAATTAGTATTTACACGTACATTGGCATTGAAATGGTATCGGTCTACTCCTTTCCAGTTATCGATATCGTAAGCAGTAAAGTGTTTGCAACATGCAGCTACTTTCAACCCGTGTTTGGGGTTGCCCTGCAGCCCTCTCACATAGCTGGCAGCGTACTTTGCGGCCACATATGGGTCCTCACCGGGGGTCTCTTGGCCTCGGCCCCATCGTGGGTCCCGTAAAATGTTCACGTTAGGACTCCAATAGGTCAACCCGGCCTTGCCGTCGTTGTACATTGCCCTGCCTTCCGTAGATACCGCCTAAATTATATAGCTAACGTTTTACTAATAATATTCAATTTTACAAGATAAAGGGCATTGGTCCTTTGGTCACACATTCATGCACTAAAGTCTTAAATGCCAAAAAACATAGTAATTGATCGGATAACATTAGTCAACATATAGAAAAATAATAGGTAATCAAATATTGAACTCTATAATCTTTTCTAACCAATCATGCATAATTGTACCATAAGGTAACGCGTGAATATATATTAGTAGTCCTTTAGCAATATCGGCTACATTAGTAAATCTTATGAGTCAACACAACCGATACTAGAAGATCTAAAAATCGTTATAGTTAAGCTCGACTCAACTTATTTACAATTTCCACCCAGACTTGATTTTCTTCTCTAAATATTTCGGCCGAAAAAGCGAATTCTTTGACTATTAATGTACAACTAATATGTATATATAGTTTATATAACTATATCTAACCTGGCCAATCAGCATCCATAAGGTAACATTGAAAGTAGCAGCGGTGGTAATTACTTGAGGGAAGCTGGTGGCGTGGGGAATCTCGCCGTTGAATTTGACGCCGGGACCCACATTGGAAATTCCGTGCAGGGCTTCCGACCACCACTCGTAGCCCTTGATCCCCAATCTCTCCACAGGCGCCGCATTATTGACAAGCAACTTGATTTTTTCTTGCAAACTCAGTCTCCCGATTAAATCCCGTACACGGTCTCTTATATGGATGGAGTTATTGCAAAACCCGAAGGTCTTGGTCGTGGGGTTAGCCAGGTCGCAGGCGAATGGCGGCGGTTGGGACCCGCGTGTGAATAAAGATAGGTTGAGGACTAGAATGTATATATGGAAAAATGGGGCGAGTCTCGAACGCGAAAAATTGTATGCCATAGCTCAAAGATTGATCTCTCTTGACTCTCTCTATGTGCCTACTATGAATATTGTGCAAGTGAGGATAGTTGGCTAAGGTTAAGGTGAAATATATAGAAATTGAGAACTTTGACAAATTAAAACCAAGTTGTTATGAAATTATTCAAATGAAGTTGGTAGCCCTTTGAGTAACTTGAAGTTAGACATGGCCACGGGCGGCCCGGCCCGTGGCCCGACCCGTGACCCGGTACCGGCCCGGCCCGGCCCGGTACCGGTACCGGCATGAACAGTGCCGGTTTTTCGACCCGGACCGCGGCCAATCCGGTCCGGGTAAGGTTCACGGGTTTTTTCCTTTTGTCCCGGCGGGCCGGGCCGGGCCGGGCCGGGTCGCGCCGGGTCACATTGTTTTTTTTGTGGATTTTTAAGGGCCGTACCGGCCCGGAACCATCCGAGACCCGCCGGGCTGTTGAACCGGCGGTTCCGGGCCGGTTCTATGAACCGGCCCGTATGTTTCTTCGGGCCGGTTACGGGTCACAATATTGAGGCCCGCCGACCCGGCGGGCCGGGCCGGGCCGGGCCGCGGCCCGGCACCTGGCCACCTCTACTTGAAGTCTTGAACAAGGGGAAGAACAAAATGATGCATTGCATGCTTTCTTGTTTTCAAGAACTGAAATTATTGCGATTAATAACGTTATCTTTTGAATATGTTTGACATTTGATTTAATAATGAGAGAGCTAAATTATCTTTTACTATCATCACTTTTTTTTTTTTTTTACATGGATTTCCAGCTCAATGTCTTCAGTTTTGTGTGATTTGTGAAATAGAAATAATCACTACAAAAAAATTATTATATTCCAATGGAAAATCCTGTGGTAATATATTCCAATAAAAATTCAACGGATGGATATTCTAATGGTATAGTTTCCGTTTGAATGATTCCAACAGAAATTCCAACGGAAATATTCCGTTGGAATGTATTTTTCATTGGAATTTTAGATGGAATTTGATGATTCCAACGGCTATATTTTTAACGGCTTTTTACCGTAGTAATTTTCGTTGGAATATGCAATTTCTGTTGGAATTTTTGTTTCAAACCCCGTTGGAAAATCTACCGTTGCAATCGTCAAAATCCAACAGAAATTACAATGGAAAACTCATTCCAACGAAATTTTTCTGTTGGAATTTTCGTTGGAATCCATTGAAAAATTCCAACGGAAATAATAGTACATCCATTGGAATGCCGTTAGAATAATTCTATTGGAATATATTTCCATTGCAATATCATTACTTTTTTGTAGCGAATGTGAAATCTATATTTGACATTTGATCTGATAATAAGAGAGGTAAATTATCTTTTACAAGCACTTTTTAGTTACATGCATTTGCAGCTCAATATTGGGAGATGTCACGGTCCCGTTACGGAACCATTCCGTCGGAGTTTCTAATTAATCGTTAGATCAACTATTCTTGACGGTTACATGATGATCTAATGGTTACAAACCCTGATGGAATGATTCCGTAACGAGACCGTAGCATTTGGGATCTAAATTCATCATCAACATCAACATCAACATACCCAGTATATTCCCAACATGTTGGGGTCTGGGGGGTCAGTTGTACGCAGACCTTACCCTTGTAATTATACAAGGAGGCTGTTTCCATAGCGACCCAAGGTGCGTTGCGTCGTTTGATATATCTTTTTTCTAGAAACTTCACTAATAAAAGAAGCACTAGAATTTAATTGAGTCATTTTGATCTAGTCCATTATTAGCACTATGCCAGGAGAATTGTCAACAATGACTCTTCCAGCTCCATTTTGATCTAGTCCATCTAAATTCTCTGTACTTTTTTGTGTTTTATTATCTCTTTGGGATCTAGATTCTAGAGCTAGTATTAGTATAATTATTGTTGGTGCGTTGTGGTGCTTAGGTTCCTTCTCAAATGTCCTCCCATTAGATTTGACTTCTGGCCATCTTCTAGTTGTAAATCTGTGTTCCAGTTATAAAATTCCTATCGTTTCAACAAAAAAAAATCATGTTGGATTTTTTCTTGTCTTCAGAATCAAATTCGATTAATATATATATATATATATATATATATATATATATAATATTTTAAAAATTTTAATATAAAACAATTTTTTTGGCTCATTTTTCAACTAATTTTAGAAGGAAATTTGTTTCATTTTGAATAATGAGGTAGTTATTTTTTATTTATTTTATATACCATTAACTAATCATAAAGTCACACGAAATGATATATAGAACTATAAATCTACAAATTAAAAAAAAAAATATATATATTCTAAAACATGTTTTTCATACTTTTTTATTAAATTATTATTATCTTTTTTCCAGCTTATTAAGTACTTTTTTATTATAACTAATTAATTATTTTAAATGGTCATAATTTTAATCTTTTCTTGTCTAATTAATAACTAATTGGTCATGTTGACTCAAAATTACAATAATTATATTGTTGCAATTAATAGTAATTCATTATCTAACTTATGATTTTAAATATTATTTATACGCATATATAACTTATAAAATTTTATTTACATACATGCATTTTACAATAATAGTATGTTCTAATGGTTTATTAATGTATGTAATTGAATTTAACATACACGTTGACCTTTTCGATTAGGTAACAAAGTCAACATCGTGTAAGCTCATTGATAATTTCACGCGGGTATTTAATCCTATTTAGCTCCTCCATTGGCATGCAAAATCGAACATCATGAGCAAGTTCTTTGATTGCTGGCGTGGGTCATCGACACTTAAAATTAACTTCTTTTAAGTTGGTGTACGGCATTTTAAATTTTGATTAAGTTTTGTCTCACAATCGTGTCAAAGATTTGTAAGATCATTTTAGTATAGAGATCTCTTGTCGGCTTTGATTACAATTGCATTTTATTTTATTCTCTATTATTTTATAAGGAAAGTTTTAATTAAATAAAAAACTTATTTTTAATTATTTAACTCTAATTGTATTTTGTTGGTGAGTTTAGTAAATTTGGGGTGTCGTTATCAATTTGGTGAGTTTAGTAAATTTAGGGTGAGTTTAGTATCAATTTGGGGTGTCGTTATCAATTTTGTGTGGATCAGAGCTTAGCTATTATCAACATTGGGATAGCAAGAGTGTCATCTGCAAAGAAAAGATAGGTTAGAATGGGATCATGCTTACTGATGTTAAGTCCTTTCAGGGTTCCTTTTTCTTTTTCTAGTTTGAATAAATGGGAGAAGATTAATTACAGAGATCAAAATAAAGATGTAAGGTGACAGTGAGTCCCCTTGTCTTATGTCTCTAGATGGTCTAACGAAACCACATACAATCTCATTAACTTTAAAGAAAAAAGTAGAACAAACAATGCAAATTAACCATAATCCACTATACAAATTTGATGCCGAAACCCAATTTCTGCAAGATGAGCCTAACACTAGTCCACTTCACCTTGTCAAAAACGGCTTTAGCCATGTCCAATTTTAATGCCATATAGCACACTTTTCCACTTCTATGTCTATTAAGGAAATGCATGACCTCTTGAGCTATAATGACATTATCCAGAATTTCTCTATCTTTGACAAAGGCTGCCTATTGCTCAGTTATACACAGATGAAGACAATATTTTAAACTTTTGGAAAGAATTTTGTAAATGATGTTATAAACTAAACCACGAAAGTTAATGGGTCTGAAGTGAGTGACTAACTCGGGATTTTAAAGTTTGGGAATGAGAGTTATGAGAGTGTGATTGAGCCTACAACAGAAGATATAACAAGAATAAAATAAAATTGAGAATTGAACTACATAAATCAGTGGTAACAATGCTCCAGAAGAATTGAAAAAAAGTGAAGTCATACCATCCAAGCTATATGGGCTTTAGAAGGATCAATGCTGAAAAGTGTCTCCTTAATGTCCTCTTTTGTAATTGGTGCAACCAAGCTGGTGTAGAGTACCTCATAGATGTTAGACAAAGTGTGTTTTGAATTACAACGGGAACCTATGAACTGACTGAAGTTTTCAGTTCGTACAAGTAGAACTAAAACAAAATAAAAAATTACAACTCAAATGCAGACAGATTGAAAGCCGAGGCGATTGAAATCTTTCTGCAAGACAAACACACTCCGTATAGTGCTGACGGGTCTTTGCGTAATGTTCTCAAAGATACAACGACAATACACTCTGAAGCTGTAGCACACCAGCCTTCAGAGTTCCAACGAACGGATTCGAAGACGAGAACTGAGCACTATGATATGGTGCGTGAGGCTTTGAGAGTATTCAGATTGCATGAAAATGTTGTGTCTTTTTCTCTGCAGCTCTATGTCCTATTTATAGGACTTCCACATCTTGAGGGAAACCAACAGTCACATCTGCCACTTAAGGCAGAGATAATGAGCCAAAAAAAGTTTCTGGTGTTACTACACCATTAACCAGGTGTTACTACACCATTAACCAGGTGTTACTACACCATTAACCAGGTGTTACTACACCATTAACCAGGTGTTAAGACCATTAACCAGCCATTAACATTCCACCTGAACAGTCAGGTGTTCAGGTTCATTGTACCTGGAGAGGTCTCACTCGGGTTGGGTCAAAACCCGAGTCCAAGTCCAAAATGGATTTTCTAGTTGGGCCTAAAATTGCAAATAAAATTGCAGCAAAAAGATATATGCGGCCGCCCAAGTCCAGCCCAAAGTTCAATTGCCAAGAACCAAGGACCAAGTCCCAAGTCTCA